>JAURVB010011735.1:0-35529 GCA_033002965.1 Piper betle | reverse complement strand
TGAAAAGAATTGACATTGAATTTGAAGATGATATGGAGATGTATGATTGAGAAGAAACATGGAATGGAAGTAAGTTGGTTATAATTGAATTCAAGTTGTGGTTGAAATATTTCTAGCGATGTTATATTAATTTAATTTGACTTGGTTAGATACATAATTTTTAAGAGTTGATTTTAATAGATTTTTGTCATTTTAATGGATGGTTTTATTGTGTTTTGCTTGAGGACTAGTAGCGTGAATTCTTTGATGGGTTATATTGGACTTGCTCAATTAAATTAGCTACGAAAACTTTGAACATTTTGATTTGTCACTAAACTCATTTGCGCTTTCACCTAGAAAGTGATTGGGTTGCAGCATCCCAATCGGATTGACTTCACCTCTAGCATGCTCGGCCTTCCTTTTCTCAATGGTTAACTACTAAGAAGTCATTTTGTGTTTTGGTTCTGCCCAACACCTTTATTGACGACTCTCTTCCATCCTAGTTTTGGGATTTTTTTAAGTCATAGGGGTTTCTTCCAAAATCATGGAATTATATACAGCTCTTCAATCACTTTTAATATTCCAAGCAACGAATTTTCCGGCCCTCTTCTTCTAGAGTTCAAGTCATCACTCATCTATTTTCCATTTCCAAAAACCAAATTAATGGTACCATTACAAATTCAACTTGTACTATGGGAGGGCCCTCAGACTCTGGCCGCCCCTTCACTTACCAATTCTCACATCTCTCGCGGGCCATCATTTTTCTCTCAGACTGCAGCCTCCCTAGATTGCTGATTACTTTTTGAAAGAATTAATAATTTATTTGAATTTGAATTTGATTTGTTAGTCTTGAGTAGGTTTTATATTAGTTTTAGTATATATTTATGGTTTTTTGTTATTTAATTATAAAATATGAAATCATTGCAACTTATGAGATTTATTGTATTTATTTTATTTTATTTGGAGGTTTTAAATGTTGTCTTGGATTTATGTGGACAAATTTGAAGAGTAATATTATAGCGCCCCATTTTTTCGAGGGCGGACCAAATTACAATGTTATAATTCGAAAGCTATTCGTTAAACTATTATCATACAAACTTTACAAAAGTGGACCTCACCTTCAAAGAGGCTTAAGACGGTAATCTTATAAGGCTTTTATACATAATGTATATTAATCATACTACTATAGAAAGGCTTCTAAAGCTTAAAGGCTCCTATCAAGAGCACTCTAAGTCACAGGAAAGGTAGTACTTCCCCAGCGACTAAGAGGGTGATTATATGATGTATATGATCACTTCAAATTGCAAAAAAGTTGCATCCCCACAGTAGTTAAGATCATTGTTGCATGAATCGGCCGATTCTGAGTGGAATCGGCCGATTTAAATTGGATCGGCATGTTGCCGATCCGATTTTGGGGCTGAATCGGTCAGCCCCAATTCGGGCTCGGAATCGGGTGGTTTAGCCTGATTCGGACCGATTTAAATCGGAATCGAAATCGAAGGTAAATCAGGAAAAATTGGTTTTTTTGAATAATGACTAAAATGCCCTAGGTATGATATTAATTAAATTATTTAAGCATGGGTAAAATTGGAATTTACCCGAATGGTGACGGTAGTGACGGCGAGCGACGGCGAGCGACGAGCGGCGGTGGCGGCGACGAGGGCGACGGCGAGAGGTGGCGGCGGCGACGGGGCGACGGCGAGGCTGGGTTGGGGGCAGGGGGAGGATCTGGAGTGGCTGGGGCGCAGGGGAAGTGCGCGGCCGACGGGGTGCGGCGCGGTGGGGCGGCGGTGGCGGGGAGGCATAGGGCCGGGCTGGCGGGGGGAGGCGGGGGCGGGGCGGGGCTGGCGGGAAGGGGCGGGCGGCGTGGAGGGACAGGGCGGGGGCGGGGCAAGGCTGGCGGGGAGGGGGGCGGGGCGGGGTGGGCTGGGTCTGGGGGAGGAGGGGCGTGGCGTCGCAACGCGGCGGCGGTGGCTGTGGAGAGAAGAGGCGGAGATGGAGAGAAGAGGCGAAGAGAAAGAAATAAGGAGTGGCATTCTCGTAATTAAAACTTGACTCGTGCCGACTCGAGTTAAAAATAATAACTAACTCTAAATAATTTAAAAAATTTTAAAAAAATATTATAAAATATCATAAAATATAATACATACAATAATATCAAAATTCCATCAATATCTAATTTTATATATTTATGTTATGAATTGTCAAATTATTATATATGACAGATTTAGACCGGTTCAAATGAACCGATTCCTGTCCGATTCAGACCGATTCCGATTTCGGTTCCGACTTCCTCAAAAACCGATTCCGATTCCGATTCCGATTCATGCAACCATGGTTAAGATGTTGAACATTTTTGAATGCATGACCCAGTTCTTAATTCCAATGATTAGGTTAGGTAACTTATTAGTTGATGCAGATGATCTCACAGTAATATAAATACTGGGTCATGGTATACCTACAAAAGTAAATTTAAAATATAGATGCATCATCAGATGCTAGGGCATCATACCCTAAATTTTGGTCTTCACGTGGGCTCTTCACACGATGTGAACCGTAAGCTCCTCTAACCCACATTACTCTAACAAATACATAGCTACAAAAAAATAAGTCTAGTGTACCTGATATGCTCATCATCATGTTCTCGGACTTTGAGGCTCACACACCCTACAGACAATCGTTAGAGTGCCCCAAAGTTAATAATAATAATAAAATAGTAATACTAAGGCACACATCATAACACGGCTAAGTTCAATCAAAAACTTAGTCCCTTATAGGGTTTAGGGCAAACGCCCGCACCACAATACATGACAAAGTTCCAAAATTCCCAAATATATAAGTCCCAGTACATGAATCAAATCCCCAAAATACATAAGCTCAATACACATATCAAGGTCATATGCATCAACACATGGTACCATCCCCCACCATGAACCTCTCGATCTGCCCACCTACGCTGACATCTGATTCGGATACTCACCTACATATATATAAGAAAATTGTCAGGTTGATTACTCGTCTAAATAACTACCCTGTAAAACACTACTAACAGATATGTGTCTCAATACCCATGAGGAATTCAGTGAAACACCATAAAAACACAACAATACATCACGCAAATAATTGGTGATGGATTAACAATGGCTACCCCATGGCCAGAAACCAGATTTTCAACAATGCAAGGCACATGCCCGGAGTGTCATCGGCAGCATGGCCGAAGTTTCAATGCTAGTAGGGACTTTTAGAGGGGGAGAGAATCATTCAAAAGAGTAAATTCATCACACTCACACATATATTATCATAAGGGCTTAGAGAGGGGCTTTATCGTACGATTTCTGAAGTTTTAAGTTCGCAAACCATTAAGGGATCTAAACCTTGAAGTTTTAATAAAACTAAGGGAAAAACTCAACTAACAAGCCCGTCATCGCAGGGATTTGATAAAACACCGCCGACGTCGTCCTACATCTAAAACTTGGTAAAATCTCATTCACGGAACCAACCACAAGATAAAGTAGAGGATCCTACAAACCTGGATGAGTCGAGTTCCTCGTCCTAACTCAGTGAGCTTACTCCGCGTATCCTAACAAGGAGAAAGGAAACCCTAATTACTCGCCGACTTATATGGCACACAAAACGAGGCAATGCCTCCACATAAGCACAACTTTAAAATAGTCAACTTAATTATCTTACTTAATGACATATTAAATTAGTTAACTTAATAGGGATTAGATTACAAGTATACTTAGTGGAAAGTCCAACACTTAGGGTTTTATCAAACGGACTTAACCAAATGATTTTTCAGACGGGCCAAACGATGTCCAAATGGGCTAAAATTTAGACCAATGGACCCTGACACTCTAATGGTTAAGAACAAAAATCACCAAGTGCAGACCCATGGGCCAACATGGTAAACAAGGCCCAATAAGGCCAGGATATTGTGCTGGAAAAAGTGTTTCTAATCTATGCACTAATTTTCCTAAGGTTCATTCATGGGCATGAAGACCCCAAATGGACCTGGGTAAACTCTGAGGGTTAGACAACACCGTGGACTTGTATACAGTAAGATTTTAGGTTTAAAACTCTAAGTATTTGGGCCTGAGTGGACTCGGGAGTGGAAGACACTGGCTAGGTTATTTTTGGAGTTAGTTGGACCTACTTGGATTGGGATATTTCTACTGCCAAATCTACTAAGCCAATGGCTCTCAAATTTTAGGGTGATATTACTAGGGCACAACCTAAGGTCTAGGTGAAATTTTATGAAATTTCACCACCAAAAACTATGTTGTAGGATTTTACAACTGGAGCTAGGGAACTGGCACGCACCTTGTATTCCTCCACACTCCATAAAACCCAACTAACTAACCACATAAATGATTTTTAAATTAGCCCAAACTTTACATGCTTCTAGTTTACACTCAATAAGTCATTAGTTAATTTTTGTAGATTTTATTAACATCTTTTAACAAGATCACCAAGGAGTAAATTCTTAGAGCATGGCATATCATACCAATAGCACTGCATACACATAACACACTTAGGGTTTTGTTCAAGCCCTTAATGATGTCATATTAGCATGGTAATTTTATATGATCTATCTAACATCATAAACTAAAAACATACCAAATATTTCAACAAAATGCAACATAGAACATGGTGGAAAAATTGTGGACATTGGTGGGTAGGCTACTGGAAACAATAAAGCCAACACCTTTCACCAATGTTGGCTCTCATACATGCTCAACTTAATCTCATAAAACTTGCTAAACAAAACTTGTTTATATATTACTGATGAACAAGATTCATCAATAAAAATACAAAATGAACTCCAACAGCATGAGATACAAATTATTTACCAAAGCATTGCATCATTCTTCACATATAGCTTGCAAAAGTCATATATTTTTACATACACATGCAAAAATGATGAAACCAAGTCTTACATGCTCCTAACATAAAGATCTACATAAAAAACTACACAAAAAATACATACAAGCAATCAAGCAAAGCACCCAATCAGACAATAAAACGCCACAAAGGAGGGAAGATACCTTGTACCTCATAAGAGTTGAAGAGAGGTCTCTTGAGGCTTCCTACCCCAAGACTTACGACATCTAGGCTCTGGTTTGGCTTGGAGAGGGCTAGGAAGGGTCTAGGAAGACTGTGGAGGAAGTGGGGAAGAGAGGGGAAGATGCTAGGGTTGGAGTGAAGAAGGAAAGGAGTGAAAATGGTGGTGAAAACCTTCAATTTATAGGCTGGAAAACAGACCTAGTGCCCCAGCGCAAGGGTGCTGGTCTCTGCCAGGTCAGACCACGGAAAGCCCAAAAAACTTGGGTTGACTACTGAACCGAACAGCATGCAACAGTTGGGTCAGACTACTCAGCGCTAGTGCACTAGGTGGGCGTTAGGATGCTGGACCAACACCCTAAGCACCCAGAGCAAAAGTGGGAAATATTTCAAATACGGGCTTTAGGGTGCTGGGCCAGCTCCTCAGTGCCTAGATCTGAAATTTGAACCCAAAAGGGGGTTAGGCACCCTTGCGCTCAGCGCAGGTAGCTCGCACTTAATGTTTTCACCTTAAGGCTGTCAGGACGACCTTGAGAATAGCATTGTAGGTCCCATAGGGAATAGGGTCATCCGAAAGGGGTTCCACATGCATGATAAGTGACTAGACTCGTGAGAGACTCGGCCCTAAACCTAACTAGACTCGCCACAACCAAAAGCCGAAAATAAAAGTTGTGGCGACATAGCGTCCAACTATGGTCGGCTGAATGCCGGTGGAGGCTAGGGCCTTAGCTCATACACACCATACCATGCACAAACTCACGATGAAAAAGGCTGGATACACCACTCGATCTACGTCAAAACTAAACCGGCACAAAACCTATCGAGCGAATGTCTTGGGTTTGACAAATATTCATCAAAGAGTTGTGGAATAAAGTTGGAATTATCTGAAAAGAGAGGAGAGATCGTGTTTGCAAGTTCTAGTCAACTAGGGGCCTTTGCACGAGTTGGAGATAAGGATGAAAGAGTTTTGTTGAATCTGAAAACTGTTTCGGGCCAAAGCTTAGAGTTCGAACAAAACTAGGATAAGCCTATTTGGAGTCATATGGGGAGGACGTTTCGCTGCTATCCTAATCCATATAAATACTGGTTATTAGAAGAATTTTGAAGAGTCGTCATTGTTGATTCGAAGAAAGAAAAAGCAACACTTACTTGAGGAGAAATTCAAGAGAAGAAAAGGATGTTGAATTTGTGGAGAATTCTTCGAGAGTTTTTCTTATCTTTTCTTCTTCTCTTCTTTGGAGTTGAACTTTAGTTGTAATCGCAATGAATTTTGTTATGTTTTTAATTAGTGTTATGGGGTAATTTATTATTATAGGAAACAAAGTGGATCTTAGTTGTAATATTATGTAAATTTTTTATCTACTTATTATTGTGATAGGTTGATTATTCTATTCTATTCTATTCTTAATGTTTCAAAAGTCTAATTAACTTTTCTTAAATTTAGAGATTTGATTTTGCTTAGACATAGGAGAATTGAAAATGTTATAAATAATATTATTTATAATGTTGAGGTAGACATACACATGATACTATTGATAACCTTTGTAAGGAGTAGAACTTAGTGTGTTATCCTAATTTCTTTTGCACAGACATTTAGTAATTGAATTAGAAGTAGATGAGCACAGTGTTTCCTTTGGTAATCAACCTAGATCAATTTATAAGTAGATGAGAATAATAATTGCAATGATCTGAAGTAACTAAGTGAAATTAGAAGTCCTAGATATCATTATTGATTCCATAAATTTCATAGTTTACTTTGATGTTGATTAGATTAGATTTAGTTTAGTTTTAATTAGATTTAGTTTCTACATCGAAGCACTTGCCTCAAAGAAAGTTGAGTTAGATTAGGCGAGTTATATTCAGTTTGTTGTTTTTATTTTAGTTCAATAAATTATTTTTTTGTAGTTAATTATTAGGTTTAGTTTCAGTTTAATTATGTAATTAGTTAGTTTGGTTAAGTAGATAATTAAGTTAAGTAGAAGTAAAAGTTGGGATAATTAATCCAGCTCTTTGTGGGAACGATCTTGTATTCACTGCTATATTAGTGAAACGATTCGTGCACTTGCGTTACATTAAAATCACAACACCTACCGCCACTTCCTTGCTGCCCCTACGTCCTTACTGGTTGGTGCTTCCTTTGCTCGCTAGCTGCTGCTTCCTCATTGGCCGCCACTTTCCTGCGTGCTGAGTTGAGCAATTCAAGTCCCAAATTTGTTTACTTCCTTGATTTTTTGGTATCTTAGTAAAGTTTGCGATATTTTTGTTTGCTTAATACATGACGCCTAGTTTGAATTGATTGATTGAGTTCACCTTTTTCAATAATCATATTTGCAAAATGGTAATTGTCCAGGTTGTTGGATTTGCTTATATATCGTTTTAGAAATTGATTTGATGGTCTTGTTCAATGTATACTCTGATCATGTTATGTTTTAGAAATTACTATTACTATTGTATCTGATTGAATTTGCATACACTAGTATCATGCCAAACCATCTAACCCCTAGATTTGGTTTGAAATTATTTAAATTTTATATTCTCATGAACTCTGTGTCAGACTTAGCAATGTTTGAGGACCGACGATTTATTAAATGCGACCCATCTGTTCATTTGATGTCAAAACCGCGGGGAGAGACAAATAGCTTCTATCCCCACAAAACCATCGAGAGAAACCAAGTTGCTCGAGTCATGTTTATTAGTATTGTATAACCTAGTTTGTTAGTCTGCTTGGCAAGTTTATAATATTGTCATTCAGCATAGCAAGTTTGTTAGTCTAATTGGTTAATCCATTCCTCTATTCAGCATAGCAAGTTTGTCACTCATCAGACCTTTTGTTTCACTCAACAGATATTTAACAAGGAGGATAGGACAATGCTCGACTGAGAAGGAATTATTTAGAAAATACTCTGAGGATAGCATCCCATGCTTGGAAACTTATCAATGAGCTTCGTCTTATAGGTTTGCCTATTTTATATTTCATTAGAATCTACATTGTAAGAGTTTGATGTGTATAATACATTGAATTTATCCCGTGGTCATGTTTATTCATGCTATTAAGGGTTAAGGAACAGATGAGCAGCAAAAGAAATGGCTTCCATTAGCTTATGGAATGTAAATCATTGGGTTATGCTCAATCTAAGCGTGGTCATGGCTCTAGTGTTCAAGGACTTGAAACAACCGCAACATTTGATCCAAATACAAACGAGTTCGTCATTCATAGTCATAGTACTCTTACTGCCAGCAATATAAGTGATGAGATTTGATTTGCCACGTTTAATATCTAGAAATTTCTACACAAATTGGCATTTGTATGCTTGATAAGTAATGAACAAAAGAACAAGAACTAATAATCAAATCCTCGTTTTAGTTTTTTTGTTTGGATGTATATGTTTGATTCAGCTAAAATATATTTTCTAATTACGTACACACGATGGGTTGCAGTAGTAAGTGAAAACTGATGTTGCCTTGGCGTATTTAGAATAGAGTTGAATGGTTCCTTCAATGTAATAAACTTTAAATATAAGTCTTTTTGAATTTATTAGTGGGTTAGCTCGTAATTTTCATAGTTTTATTAAAACAATGAACACCCATTCTTATTTGTTTTTCGTTACTCTTTTATTTTTAACTCTATAATTTGTATTTTTAGTTTTGAAGTTTGCAGACTATTTGTTGTTTTTTAAGCAAACAAATTGTTGTTGGTCATTGTTACAAAACAAATAAAAAATTATCCATTGTTATAACAGTGAAGATAAGGTTTTATCCACGGTTATAACCTTTAAATCTCCACTTTGAATAAGGTATCCCCCACGGTTCCAATCTGTGGTTATAAGATACTACGCCACGGTTTTGTCAGCATTGTCTACGGTCTTGCCTGTGGAGAAAGGTGATATTTTTATAAAATGAAGACTCCCCTCTGCCAGCTATCTCCAAAGTTAAACAAAATATATGACCGTGGAGATTGCTAAGATTTTATGTCTACGGTTTAAGAAAACCGTAGAGAGAGGTTGTGCCAACGGGCTTTCTAGTTCTGTGGAGTTCTTTACTTATGGTTTTTAACCGTGGGTAAAGGTCCTTGCTTTAAGCGAAAATCTTTTGACAGGAGAGCTACCATGGGCCTTGGGCAAGCTCAACCATCTCACTTCATTATATTTAGGAAAAAATGAATTGTCGGGAATGATTTATCGTCATTGAGTAATTGTTCAAAATTTGAATGTCCTCGACCTAGGTGAGAATAACTTGTCAGGAGGATACCTTTCACCTCTTGCTCACAATATCTTCGTATTGATGAGAGCTCTAAGCTTAAAATCTAACATGTTCGCTGGTTCACTACCTTCCAATATATCAAATATGACTTCTCTCCAAATTCTTGATGTGTCTCATAATCACCTCTCAGGTATGATTCCAAAAAGCATTGGTGAGTTTACAATGCTAATAAGGAGGCTGTCGGTGAAGGATTGGGGATATTTTAACAGTTGATCAACTTTTAGCTATATACTCAAGACAGTTTGAAAAGTTATGGTTGTCATTTAAAGTTGTAGATCTTTTATATGATAACAATCTTTATCTTGTTGGTGTTATTGATCTCTCAAATAATGGCTGCTACGGAGAAATTCCTCAAGAATTGACAAGGCTAAAAGGGTTGGTATTTTGAACTTGTAACAACAATTTGGAAAGTATAATATCAGAAAACATTGGACAGCTGAATATGCTAGAATCTCTTGATCTATCCAATAACCAACTTGAGGGTGACATTCCAACTAGCATGTTGTAGTTAACTTTCTTGGGGAGGCTAAACTTGTCAATAATCATTTACGGGGGAGGATCTCCTTCAGAGGTCAACTACAAATATTGGGTAATTCATTCATTTATGAAGGAAATATTGGCTTTTGTGTAGTGTGAAACAGTTAACAATGTTCCAACCAGAACACAAGTACTTGAAGATGTAAAAAGACATGATGAGAGGTCATTTTATGTGAGTATAGTGTTTGGTTTTATCCATAGTTTTTAAAACCAAACCGGACCGGCTTGTCCCACCCGGAATACAGGGTACCGGAGCCAAATCCGGTCCAATTTAGGAGTTCATATCATTGTCCAGCAAACCCGATATTTTCAGCCCGGTTTTTGCCGAAACAGGCCCAAAACCAAACAAAACCGGGAATACCCAACATTAATGCTTCAAGGTTCCCGGCGCAATGGTTCCCAATAAGGAGATGGGGGTTCCTGGTGGCTTTTGGCCTTGCACCAACAAGGAACCCAGAAACCTTAGTGAACGAGAATTTCACTAAGTGTTGGAGAAACAAGGTCATGCTAACTTGTTTTGGGCAGGTTTAACTCAAGGAAGATCGATACAAGTGTTGGTGGAAGTGGTCAAGTTACGTACTTCAGGTGTTGGGCTGGGTTGGCCTGTGTATGCCAGTATAACTATTTTGGCTATTACTCTTAATAGTTAGCAAAAATTTCCTCTCATCCATATAGGGAGGGGGTGCTCTATCAAGGAGGTGTACGGACCAAGTCACTGGATGCTCGATGGGGAGGCTAGTGCTCGGGTCCCATGTCCCGTCGACGCTAGTATGGTCGGATAACCCTTCAGCACCGTGGTGCACGGTGCTAGCACTTGATGACCAGTCTCGGTGATGGATAATGCTACACGTGAGTGCTCAGTTGTTGGATAGCGCTACTGGCTGGAGCTCGGTTCCTCAATAGCGCTACTCACTAGCGCTTGACTGTTCAGTAATGCTACTTGTTGGAAAATAGACGCTTCAGCGGAAACAACCCAGAAAATATTTCCCCTCAAGATGAAATGAAAACAAATATAAAATGGATAGGAGACACCAAGAAAAAAATGGATGGAAACTTTTCTCCCAATTTAGAGAAAAGAAAACCAACCTACTCTATCAACTTTGATTAAGAAAACTCTTACAATCAAGTATCGAAGAAAAAAAACTCTCCTAACCCAAATCAGACCAATAACAAGATCTGAAAATACAATTCTTGAGAATACAATATATGAGAAATTGAGAAAACTAACATACACCTCAAAAGAAAATTGGATCAAACTCACACCCTGGATGACAACCCCTACTTCAACTTGAGATGATGTAAACTTCTCCAAACTCTCCCTATATGAGCCAAATGTGCTCAAAAGCTCTCAAGAGGATGTTGTTTCTAACATCAGAATTCTCCTTTATATAGAAGATTATGAGTAGAATTCTAAAGGCCAACTCATTACACTTCTATCGCAAAGGACGAAATCACACATCGGAATACCAAATGCCAACCATTAGTGCGATAACCAAAAAACCAAAAACTGGTAATTGAGTTTTTCAATGTGAATGGGTGAGGGAAACTCAACAAATCCTCCCCTTCACGAATCCATGAGCTAACTAGACATAAGTGGTAGCAAAATTCTCCATACCAGCTCCACTTCGACAAAATAAATGTTTGTCCTTTGTCACAATCTTGGTTAACATATCAGAGATGTTCTTGTCAGTGTGCACCTTGTTCAACTCTAACAACTTTCTCTCCAACACATCTCTGATCCAATAATATCGAACATCTATGTGTTTACTCTTTGAATGAAAACTAGAGTTCTTACTCAAATGTATAGCACTTTGACTATCACAAAGTACCTCATACTTATCTTGAAGTATCCCAATTTCATTCAAAAATCTTTTCAACCATAGAACTTCTTTGCAAGCTTCTGTAACTGCAATGAATTCAGCTTCAGTTGTGGATAGAGCAACACACTTTTGCAATTTGGATTGCCAAGAAACAGCGCCACCTGCAAAAGTAACAACAACCCCAGAAGTAGATCTCCTCGAGTCAAGATCACCAGCCATATCTGCATCAGTATAACATGATAAGATAGGCTTACCTCCCCCAAAGCATAAACTTAGCTTGGAAGTACCTCTCAAATATCTCAATATCCACTTAACTGCTTGCCAATGTTCTTTACCAGGATTAGACAAATGTCTACTTACTGCCCCGACAGCATACGCTATGTCTGGTCTGGTACAAACCATAGCATACATAAGGCTCCCTACAGCAGATGCATAAGGGACATTCTTCATTTCATTTACTTCTGCTTCACTTAGCTCACCCTTCTTTAACTTGAATTGAGCTCCTAGTGGAATAGAAACCGGCTTGGCTTCCTTCATGCTGAATCGCTCAAGAATTTTCTCAATGTATTTTTCTTGAGATAACCAAATTTTCTTAGCTTTTCTATCTCGCCGGATAGATATGCCAAGAATTTGCTTAGCAGGACCCAAATCCGTCATAGCAAAGGATTTGCCTAATTTTTCCTTCAAATCTGCAATATTTGATTTGTCCTGTCCAATAATCAACATATCATCAACATAAAGAAGCAAAATGATAAAGTCATTTTTCCCAAATTTCTTGATAAAAACACAATTGTCAGAAACAGTTTTGTTGTAGCCTTGACTATCCATAAAAGAGTCAAACTTCTTATACCACTGTCTAGGAGCTTGCTTCAGGCCATACAAGCTCTTCTTCAATCTACACACCATCTGTTTCTTTTCCTTATCTATAAAACCCTCAGGTTGTTCCATATATATTGTTTCATCAAGATCACCATGGAGAAATGCAGTCTTCACATCTAACTGTTCAACCTCTAAATCCATACTTGCAGCTAAACCTAGCACACAACGGATTGAAGACATTTTTACAACAGGTGAGAAAATTTCGTCAAAGTCAATACCTTTCTTTTGCCCGAAACCTTTCACCACAAGTCTTGCCTTGTACCTTGGTTGTGAGTTACCTTCTTCATACTTAAGCCGATAAACCCACTTGTTCTTCAAGACCTTTCTCCCCTTAGGAAGATTCACAAGCTCATACGTCTTGTTCTCATGCAATGACTTTAATTCATCTCGCATGGCACTTACCCATTTGTCTTTCTCTTTGTGACTAAGAGCTTCACTGACCACCATAACATGAACATCCACAGGTCATGAAACCACAGCTCCACAAACCAAAACTCCGATACCACTGTTGGGTCCTTTGGGCCCCCACCCAAGCTTTAAAATCACTATTGTGTCCAATGGGCTTTCAAACGGGACTTGCAATAAGTGTTATGGGCCTCTCTTAATCCAAAAACTAGCTTGAGAATTAAGGCTTTCCCATTAGCCTATATACAAGTCACCAATAGCCTCTATACATAATGTGTGAGGGGGAGAATTGTTGGGTTTATCTCACATCATGCATAGAGGTTATTGGTGACTTGTATATAGGCTAATGGAAAGCTTAGGGTCTCAAGCTTACTTTGGATTAAGAGGCCCATGCCTTTATTGCAAGTCCGTTCCTAGACCTAATAGTGATGATTTTAAAGTTTAGTGGGGGTCAAGGACCCAACCTACTCTAGCAATAGCGGTAACCATGAGCAGTGCTCGGTAACGAGTAGTAGTGCTCGATACTGCCAAACAGTTATCGGCAGCCACCAACAGTTCTCGGTAGCGGCCAACAGTGCTCAGATATCAAACAACAATACTAGGTACTGGATATCAGTTATCGGTAATGGGCAACAAATACTTGGGACTGCACAACGGTTCTCGGTAGCAGCAAGCAGTGCTCAGTACTGCATAACAGTGATCGGTAGCGAGTAGCTATGCTTGATGCTGCACACAGTCTCACTAGCTGCTATTAGTACTCGATACAACTCTAAGGATGGTGACCTAAGTTGACCAAGACCAACTAGTGCTCGGTTCTAGCTACCAGCACTCAGCTTCTGGGTTATGCGTGGCCTGGGCAAGGTGGCACTTATGCAGTGGTGCATGGCGGATTGAAGTGCCTAGGTGGACTCTGCATGGTGTGCCCGTCATGGTTATACACATAGGTGTCCAGTGTATGTGTCTGGTGTCCTCACGACTGTTGCATTGATAGGTGTCCGAGTGCATGGGACGCCTTGGCGGTTATCAACCTGATGTGATGAGTAATTGCCTTGAACATGGGCGGCAGGTGGCACCCATGAGTGCATCTTCTTGGATTGAAGAATAGATCGTCCAAGGAAAGAAGGAAGGTGGTCCTTGACAGAGAAGGAACACAATGGGGAACTCGTGATCAGCAAGTGAGTGTTATGATCGTGAGTTTGAGAGTGTTACGGGTGTCCGTGTGTACATCTTGTATGCCTTAGACCATGTTGTGGTATGTGGTACTGCAATCCACTACGAGCTGTGTAGGGAGTACATCCCGTTGTATAGTGTGAATATATATATGAAGGTTGGGATTTTTCCCTAATCTTGTGTGTTTTCATTACCAATGTTTCTATTGAGCTTGATATGTTGGTGATCGGCTAGCTGGTGCTTGGCATTGGGCAGGTTACAGGCGAAAATTTAGGTTAAAAATTGACCCCGTGACACCTGCCACCTTGAAGTCAACTAACGTACCTTGAACCATCAGTCCCCCTTTGGTATTTGGTGCTGAATGTGCTATTCTTCATGATTATAACTGCTTTCATACAATCTCTTTTCTTTCATAAAACAAATTATTTAAGAAATCATAACAAAAATATTAAAAAATATCTATGATAAAATGATTAATAATTTTATATAAACATTATTTTAAAAAAACAAGTAATAAAATTCATGACCTATTTGGCAAATTATATATTATTTTTTATTAAATTTGATATAATACTTTAAACCTGGTTTAACCTAGTTAAACCATGTATACGGTGTATTAGCTAAAAATCCGAAATGATGACTGTCATGGTATTTAAAACTATGGTTTTATCTTTGGTTTCTGGGCATTTTGATGGCCTCGTCATCTTCGAGAAATCTGCAAGAATTGTGTTCTACAAGTTCTTTGATGCCATCATGGAAAAGTTGATTGACAATTTGTGGATGTCTGTTGCCATACTGAATGCTATCATATTGTGACTTCTCAGAAATGTATGGGGGGACTTGTGATTAATTAACTTCTTGTCTGCCTAAGACATGTTCTACTTAATTTTTTTCATTTTCTATGTTCATTTATCTTTCTCAAACATCATATATATATCCTTCTTCAGTCCTTACCAATAGATCCTTTAATTCTTGCTGTCTTTATGGTACTTGGCCTATGATAAAAGGAAGCTCTAAATCTAATAACTTAAAGCTAGTATAAATTGGGGAAGATGAGAGCATCGAAAACAAAATATTCCGAAGCTTGGTTCAGAACATAATTAGAAGTCAAATTTAATTAAACTCTATTTGAAATAAATTAATATTTCATCATACAAATCAAAATTACATATTGTTTTTACGAACCTAATCACATTAAAAAATATTATAAAAATATTTGCCATCTTAAACATTTCAAAATTAGTTAGTAAAAACAATTAATTTGATAATATTCTATAAAATATACATCTTGTGGTTATTTTTAAATAATTTTTTGTTTCGCCTATTTTCGTATGTATCAGTTCAATAAACCAAAATTTGGGACTCCATATGTAATTTTGTTTCTGAATAATTGAAAATTTCCAAATAGGTTTGAAAATAAACAAGTTTACAATTGAACGAATTTGCTAATTTGATACCTTTTGTTGAATTACCTCGTTCCTCATTTTATATAATACAGGATTTTAAATGTTTATACTATATTATTTTCATGAAATATAACTTAAAAAATAATAAAGTTGTAGACTTTTACAATAGCTAAGTAAAATGTCACGCCATGCGCGGCTTATATTATAAGATCAAATTTAACTTTTTTTCGTTGATGAATTTTACCTCTATAAATAAAGTCTCGGTTAAGTAATAAGATAGACTAAATAATAATTTAATAACTTAGTTAGATATTCTAATTGACTCTAATTTTAAGGATAGATACTAATTGATTGATAATATATAATTTAATAATTTGATTTATTATTTTTTCGATTTTTGTTACATTTTGATTGGTTAAATTTCGTACTTTTAACAAGAGGCTAATATTGAATTCCTTTATTAATAAAAGTATATTTTAAATAGAAAGACTTATTTGTTTAATAAAAATATATTTTAAATAGAAGACTTATTTGTTAAGTGAATTGCATACGTAAGAAGAAAACTCAATTTAGAACTCTTGATTTAGATTAAATATAATTTACAATAATTTTAATGGAAGCCGTGTTTGGTCAGTGAATCTCATACATGCATGAAAAAACTCAAGTTTGAGCTGTTGAATTTAGGCAATAACATTGCAAGTTATCATTTGAAATGGATCTGTTCTGCTAAAACCACGTCCCTAATCACACTCTTAATCTCGACATAATCATGGCTCAATACTACACACAACAAGCCCACAAAAACGGGCCTTTAAAAAAAACAGGCCCATGAACTCCCCTTCTTTCCCGGCGGCTATAAATACTCCTCAGAGCTCGGACATGGCTGCGTCGCCTCCGTCGGCCCTCCCGCATCTCCATCGAACCACACCTCCAATCCACCCAAATCTCCGATCGAAGATGCATTTTTGATCCGTATTCGTTCGTTTTTCTTCGTCCTTGTACAAATCGATTGTAGTTTCTCTTCGTTTTCTCGACCAATTTTGCTTCTTTTCGGTAGTCGTTTCGCGCGATTTGGTGGCGATTTGCTTCCAAACCCTAGGATCGTCGATTTTTCCGTGTACATTCGGGTGTTTCGATCTTGGATTGGAGTTTTCGGTGTTCGGTTTTGTGTTTTTTGGGTTTTGGTGTTGT
The DNA here is from genome assembly GCA_033002965.1 of Piper betle. Taxonomy (NCBI): domain Eukaryota; kingdom Viridiplantae; phylum Streptophyta; class Magnoliopsida; order Piperales; family Piperaceae; genus Piper; species Piper betle. The sequence continues at coordinate 18,818 of JAURVB010011735.1, read as the reverse complement.
GGAGATGGAGAAGAAGAAGGTGGCGGTTCCGCTTGTCTGCCATGGACACTCTCGACCGGTCGTCGACCTGCACTACAGCCCCGTTACGCCTGATGGGTTCTTCCTCATTAGTGCTAGCAAAGGTAATTGAGCTCTGAGTTTGGTAGTATGTACTATTCGTGGTCAAGGATTTGGCGGGTTAGCTGTATTTGTCTGAATGCTATTTGCGGCTGTTTGTTGTGAACTATGGTATGTGATGAGATTGGTAATTTCGTTAGATGATGGAGGCTTTGTAATTCGTAGATGGTGTACTTTGAGATGTAACTGGTATTTTGGCGCTTTACGGCAGATGCATTGAGACCTTCTTCCTTGAGAGCCATGATTTTAATTTTGAATGTGAGATAAGCAGATTATGTGATGGGAAATGAGCGTGGAAAGAAAAGAGGAACTTAGGATAAGGGAAGAGAGTGTTGAAATTCAAGGGGGTTGAAGATACGGATAGAAGGAAAAGAAGCAGCTTTGAAATCCAACAAAACAAAACAAAAATTAACAAAAATAATCAACCTGTAAAAATCACGGTCTATGATAATATATTTACAGGCTCAAGACTTGTGAGTCCTAATAAGGAAATATTAAACAAAAGTTTAACTGTGTTGGGTATCTGAATTCAAATAGAAACTATTAGAATATCAAATATTAATAAAACACTAAATAAAACATTTTTTTTGTTCATAGTATATATGCCTAAATCATGTAGAGCATGCCCTGCATCAATATATTTAGAAGGCCTATCAATTAAATATATATACCTAAATCATTCTTTTGGATCAATTATAATTCTTTAAACAGCTCAAAGGAGCTGATGGGTGATATTTTCTTTTTAAAAATTGAAAAAAGACCTTGACTCTACCTACTTCTTTCTCGGGATCATTTCATCTGCATATTTGTGATCAATAATTACTTAATGTGTTATACCCTCTTATCTTTGTAATGAGATTGAAGGGAAAGAAATGGTTTGAAACTTTATTTTATTTTTTACAATGAATCAACATTCAAAGAGCATTTCAGAGAGAATTGTCAGTTTATCTTGCTTTTAATTTTGTAAACAATATGTAGTTTTATGCATCTTTTTGTTAATTTTAGATGGAGTTTTCCATTAGCCCTTATTCCTTCTAATTCGTAATTCCCCATATGCGACAGATTGCCGTCCAATGCTCAGAAATGGGGAGACTGGAGACTGGATAGGAACCTTTGAGGGACACAAAGGTGCAGTTTGGAGCTGCTGTCTTGACACCAATGCATTACGTGCAGCATCTGGATCAGCTGACTTCTCTGCGTATGTCATCCCTGTTGTCCTTCGAACCAGTTCTTGCTCTAAAGAGCATAAATTGCTAATTTGAAGGATATTCTGTTTGTAACAGTTGTGTTTCACTGTTCATCTATATTTGAAAGAAAGAATAAAAGATAATAATTATGTTTAAAATTTTCATTCTAGTTTTGCTTTTTATTGCTGATGCAAGCCAGTTATGACATTGATAATTCCTAGATATTTAAGTAGTACTTACAGAAAATGAGTGCCTTCGTGGTTTTAGTGAGAATATGTACCAGGACCTGGAGATTTGTTGCCATAATCTCTGGATAACATTTTGTCTTGCTTTTCCAGGAAATATGTATTGTTTCATAGTGTAAATACTTGGTGTCTGTGCCTTTGATTGTTTTTTATATTTTGTTAAAGATCTTTGGTTACATGTTTTCTGAGTAATTAATTCCCTAGTTTCAGAAGTTTCCTCTAGAACTGGCAGTTGCTATTCCATTTTAGATAACTTGTGTCATTCAGCTATATTTAACTTTACACAAATATCTTTTAGATGGATTGATTCCAAGGTTTTGCATATAGGGCAGTAAAAAACCTGAAATGTTTTGCTTTGTTAATCTATTTTATAGCATATATTGCAGTTATCATCTATTTTCTTTTGTTTTCCCTGCTTGTATGAGTAATTAATGATTCCAAGCGCTTGTGGAAGAATGAGAGAAATATTTCAATTTGACCATATTTCTTGCTGATTGCGCAAATCTTATATTATGTAATCCTTGTGCTGGAGTTAACCTTGGTGATCTTTGAGCTGAAAATTTTGCACAATGAAGTAACATATGAGTAGTGTCTACTGTCTAGGAAGGGTGCCATGTTATCCTTGGGTGTGACGTTTTACATTTTTAAAACGGCTGGTGACTATTGTTTTTCATGCCTTTCTGCAGAAAGATTTGGGATGCTTTAACTGGGGATGAACTCCACTCCTTTGAGCATAAGCACATTGTTCGTGCATGTGCCTTCTCTGAGGTAAATTGTGATAATGAGGGCAGACTTTGGAGTTGTTCTTGTTAACTTCAATTTGAGTTTCTTGCCTGCAGTTGATCAGATAATCTTATACCCCATCTGAAAATTTTAATGTCTCCTAGTTCTTGGGTTTCTTGAGTAGATTTTAAGCATGGAACTAAGATATATCTTTGTTTGAGAGATAAACAAGGAAATATATTTCTCATGCTGTTAAATTAATTGCAGGATACACACATGTTGCTTACTGGTGGGTTGGAGAAATTGCTTAGAATTTACGATCTCAATCGTCCAGATGCTTCACCGAGGGAAGTTGATAAGTCACCTGGTTCAGTTAGAACTGTGGCTTGGATGCACAGTGACCAAACAATTGTGAGCTCTTGCACTGATTCTGGTGGTGTGAGGTACGGAAATATCTTATAGTTTTTGTGTGTCAGCAAATTTCTGCTTGCCTTTAAGGGAATGGAAAAGTGAATCTGACATTGATTGAGATGGGATGATTGTTGCGATTGGGGAGGATGCAACGAATGCTATGCAAAATGGTTTACTGTGTTCTATGGTCGTAGAAGGGTTTTCTTGATTGAAATTTGGAGTTATTCTCTTAATTAATTTTTTATTGTCTCTTAGATTGTTATTATGTTTCTATCGAGTGTGATTAAATATCCAAATTAAGATTTTAAATTTATTATGTCAAGCTTGTGGCCCATAATTTTTAATTTATAAGAGTAAATTAGATCAAGTAGAATGGTGATGCCAAACCAAGAGTTCTATAGGGAATTTTAAGAATCAACATTCACTTCTATATGATGCCATTAGCAAATCTACATGTAAAACTCCTTGCGTGATATGTGCGTATAATTGATACATGCATATAATTTAAGTAGCTGTTCACGAGGCTGTTATATATTTTCAGTTGGAATGACTACATTGTCTGTGATTCTATATTTTAATTTTTTGGTTGTAATATTTTATGTATGCCCTTCAGGTTATGGGATTTAAGAAATGGGAAGGTTGTGCAAACTCTAGAGACCAAGTCTCCAGTCACAAGTGCAGAAGTTAGTCAAGATGGACGCTACATCACAACATGCGATGGAACTTCTGTCAAGTTCTGGGATGCAAATCAGTAAGTATTAGTTTTTAATTACGCGTACGAGTTGTTGATGTCATTTTTTTGTGGATATGACTTCCACTTCCATTTCATTGAATTTATTTGCCACATTTATTTAGTTTTGGGTTAGTGAAAAGCTATACGATGGCATACCCTGTGGAGTCTGCTTCTTTGGAACCAAAGTCCGGAAACAAGTTCGTAGCTGGGGGAGAAGATATGTGGGTTCGCCTTTTTGATTTCCATACTGGGGAAGAGATTGGTAAGTGGAGATTGATGCTTTTGTATATGCTTATTTAAAATCTACTGATTCAGACTGTGTTGATTGCGTTGTATGTTACTATTTTATGACCCCTTTACAAAACAATATCATTGTGCAGCCTGCAACAAAGGCCACCATGGACCTGTCCACTGCGTTCGGTTCTCACCTGGAGGTGAATCTTATGCATCCGGATCAGAGGATGGAACCATCAGGATATGGCAGACTGTGCAAGATGAGGTTGAATCTCTCCCTGCCTCAAACGGATTGTCGAAGGTAAAAGTTAATGCAGACGATGTATCACACAAAATTGAGGGCTTCCATATTGCTGCCAAAGAAGGGCAGCCTGAAGAGAACGTAGGAATTTGTGAAGGCTGATAGGTATAGCATAGCATAGCAAAACTTTCCGAATGTTGCTTTGTAAAGCTTCTGCTATTGTCAAGTTGAATTTAGCTTCTTGTTGAAACAGTTCACAACCGATAGCAGTTGTTGAACTTTGTTCTGCATTCAAAAAGTGTATGAGCAGAAAACGAAAGCTGGTTATCCTTATTTTTTTCTGGCCAAGGAGATTCGTGGTTGCAGAAAACACTGGAACCCTGAAACAATAAGATAAAAAGATTTCATGAAATAAATATATAAATACAGAAAATGAGTGAACGCTTAGACCGTGTCCTGGGCAAGTATAGATTTCCGGCTTGTGAGCCGGTCGTGTTTTTAAAGATGCTCGAAAGTCGAATCCGACAGTTTAGCATTAATTTGTTTGGATTCATTTTTAGGCTACAATCGAAATGATACAATCCTGCAATGTATTTTTATGAGTATGTTAATCAAGAATGTTGATGTGGATTTTGCTGGGGTTTTGTCTTTCTCATCCACCTTAGTCCAAAAGTAAAAGTAAAAGGTAAAAAGTGTGGGACATGGATTTTAAGTTCGTATCTTAAAAATTCATGTAATTAACAACAACAAAATGACTAGATGTTGTCCTTCGTATAACTTATTGCTCGGTAAATAAACAAAATTTCCGGCGTCATCTAATATAGTTAAAGTTTATAGCTACTTTATAAGACATTAATGTCTTGACTTGAAAATAAAAAAGTTCTATCACCTCACAATCCAAGCCAAAGATCTAACAAGCAGACAATTTAGTTTTCAAAAGTTTGTCAATCCTCAAATTATAAATACATCTACAATAGCTTCAATCTCAAAAGTGACACATTCAACCAAGGCATGAGAAAATCGGAAAAACTAGACCTTTCAATCCCCGGTGAAAAATAAAATGGCTCCAAATTAAGAGTCTCCTATGGCTGAAAAAGTAGGAACTGTCACTGGAAAGTTGTTTATCTCATCCATCCAAGGATTCTTCTCCTTGGCTGGGTTTATCGTCCTTAGAGCTTTCCAAACTGCACTATTGCACTTGAAGCCTGATCCAAACGCTATCTGCCATGTCCTGTCTCCCCTCTTGATCCTTCCTTTGGCCTCTGAGTATGCTAATTCATACCAAAGAGAACTGCTTGAAGTGTTTCCAAATCTGTAGAGAGTCATCCTCGAAGGTTCCATGTGCCATGGGGAGAGTTTTAGGTTTTTTTCCAACTCATCCAATACTGCTCTTCCTCCAGCATGAATGCAGAAATGCTCAAATGCCAACTTGAAGTCAGGGATGTATGGTTTGATCTTCTTCTTCAAAAAGACCCTAGTGCAGTATGTAGCAAAGAAGAGCAATTGTTCAGATATTGGCAAAACAAGAGGGCCCAAAGTAGTGATATTAGTCTTCAAAGCATCCCCTGCTACTGCTATGAGGTCCTTTGAAAGAGACACACCCATCTTCCCAGTCTCATCCTCCACCTGTGTGACACAGCTGAAGCACTTGTCGTCGGCACCTTTATGAGTCCTGAGAGTGTGAATCAACTGGTACTTGGATCGGTGGCGATCTGATCTTTTGTTGGAGAGGAGGATTGCAGCACCCCCCATTCGGAACAAGCAGTTCGAGACAAGCATTGAACGATTGTTTCCGAAGTACCAGTTCAAAGTGATGTTCTCCATACTGATGACCAATGCATATGTATTGGGATTTACTTGGAGAAGATCTTTTGCCAAATCTATTGATATCAAGCCTGCACTACATCCCATCCCTCCAAGATTGTAGCTCACAATATTTCCTCTAAGCTTGTAGTGATTGATGACCATGGCAGAAAGTGATGGCGTTGGATTGAACAAGCTGCAGTTGACAATCAAAATTCCAATATCCTTTGGTTTTAGATTAGTTTTCTCAAAAAGCTCATCCAGGGCACCAAACATGACAGCCTCTGCCTCCTTTCTAGCCTCAGCCATACATGGATTGGGTGGAACATTGAGCACTGCCTCAGGAAGGTAAGTGGACTCCCCCAAACCAGACCTTTCAAGAATTTTCCTTTGAAAGTTAAGACTGTCCTCGGTAAAACAGCCCGTCAGTGTGGACCTCTCCATGAATGTTTGGCGCGTGCATTTTCGAGCTTCAACAGGTTTGTAGCAGGCAAAATCAACAAGATAGACAGGCCGGGGTCGATTGAGGAAGTAAAGTGTGGAGAGGAAGACAAGCAAGGTGGAGCACAGGATGACAGAGATGAGATTGTAACAGAGATGGGTCCAGATGTCATGGAGGTCCTGTAGGGATAAAGTGGAGAGCTGAGCAGCAATTGCTACGAGGATAGGGGATAGGAGGAGGTAGAGAGCATGGGTGATAAGGTAATGGTAGCCAAGCTTAACATATTTGAGCTTGATTGATTGCCTAAAATCAGGTAGCTTTCTAGCATTTGGCTGGAGTAAAGGAGCATCATCAACTTTTGCCTCAGCCATAATAAGAAATCAGGATACAGTCAACTCTTCAATCCAAAACACCCTGCAAGAATAGAGATGGATAACAAAGTAAATAAAAGTGAACATACTAAACATAAAGAAGCAAAAATTCAGCTGCATCGACAACGGAAATGGAGAACAGGATAATTTTTCAGAATCTGACAACATTGCAAACAAACCGGATAGCAAAATTTTAAAATAAATGCTCAATTCATGATCACGGCAAGTTTATGACCGCTATGCCTAGTTTCTCCATTTTCATCTCATTTGCGAAAATCACAACAAATGAATAAAATGCAAACTGAATTTATAATGGAAATAAAAAATACACATAATTATCAGAAGCTACATTAACAGACACCATGAAAAACAAATGGATCTTAATAATTACAGATATTAAATAAGGCTTATCTCAACTTCAAGGCCTATAGACTAATTTCTAGTGATCTACATAATATTTTTCTTCGTTTGTGGAAGTTATAATCAACTGGACATCAAACAATACCGCACAAAAATCAAAACATATAATTCCGAGCTAAATCAACAGGAATCATGAACAACCCAGATCGAGAATCGACCAACTAACAAAATGCAAAGGAAAACAAAAAAAGCCAAAAAGGCACGACCCGGGTGGAGAAACCAAAAGAGAAGCAAGAACATGCCAAGGACTCGCCTTTTAGAAATGGTATAGCAAAATGGAGAGGGAGGATGGGGAGAGCCTGAGGAGGCTATTACGGAAGGACGTGCAAGAACATGAGGGGTGGAGAGGGGAATGACGGGGGAATAATAAAAATAGGTAAAGGGAAGGAGATGTGGGAAAGAAGAAGAAGAGTGGAGGGGAAGGGAGGGAGCGCGTATGGTGGCAAACAGCAGGGAATAGTTGCGGCGGCGGCGGCCATGTTTGACCACCAAACTCTGGGGCCCATCCCGGCATCTATGCCGCTCCTTCGCTCCCACGAGGTATCTGACTGGATTCGGACGTATCTAATTTGAATCATTAGTATTTATTTCATATCTATCTTAAGATTTTGAGCCTATCCAAACTCTAAAAATATTTAATATTTATTTTAATTTTAATAATTTTATATAATATTATATATATAATATATATTCTAAAATATATTTTATTTTTATTATAAATAATAATTATTATCATCAACTTTTTAATTTTTGTACATTTTTATATAAATATCGTAATATATTTATTCGATAAGGGCTAGTGGTTAAATACATATTGGGATTTGAGTTCAAATACATCCACTGTATAGTTCTAGTTAGAGAATGACAAGAAGATCACGGTGAATGCACTCATTTGAAATATTTATGGATATCTGAAAATAATATATGCAACATTAATTACGTTGCTTATAAAATTTTTATTGTAGAAAAACATTCATTACAAAATATATTCAATTCCATTCTTATACATCAAAAGAAATAACACGAAGAATAATCTCGGGTTTCTTTTGCATTGCAGTTTAGAAAAATTATATTAATTATTCTTCGCGAGATCTGCATTGGTTCATTGCATTCCCGCGCTGAACCTCAGCCATGCCCATCAGCCCATGGGCCATGATCAGGCTTAAGTGATAAATGGTACTTTTGATGTAACGAGTCTGACGACATGCAATGATCGAGAGCCTTCCACGGCCCAGCCCATTTGCCACCTCTATGGCTCTCTACCCATAGAAAAATACTGTAAATATTCGAGTCCCCACCTTTTGTATAAAAACTATGAATATAATTTTATTTCACGCATTAATGTCTTTTAATTTTTTGTTTCCACCGTGACTGGATGGATCTATTTTTGTTTCTTTTTAGTGGGAAAAAAGGAAAAAAATTGCTTGTAGTGATGAACATTTTTTTGTCTCTCTTTTATTTGATTGGAATTTTTTGGGTTAAGAAAAAATGAAAATTTTAATTGATATATTTTGTGAAATGAAGTAGGAAAAAGGAGTAAATTTTGAAGCATAGAATTGAACGGAAGGGATTAGTGCGTTTAAAAACATTAAATAGTGGGGAAATTTATTTTTAATGTCTTTTTTGCCTTACATCACACCTAAGATTTAGAAAAGAAATAAGATAAATATATTGTGTATTTTTTATCGAAATAAATTTGAATATTTTATGACATTTCCTTTATTGTTATTTTTAAATAACTCACTTGTTATAATAAAGCTATATAGTTTGACAATTGAAACTTTATCGAAAAAAAATGAAGAGGCCGTGAGTTGCTAAAGTTAAATTATGGATAATTATGTCACTTAAAATAAAATAATGATTAATGTCATTTAAAATAAGCAAAAACAACGGTACAAAAAAATCTAAAAGCTATTATCAATAATGATCTTAAGATCGGTTATTATCTAATAAAAAAATTTGTACTGTAATTATTCTTGACATATTAATATTTTTCGTCAACCTCAATACATCATCTACAACCCCAAATTTCCAATAATAATACTTTTACATATTTGGCAAAATTGAATCGGTAATTATCCAATCCAATTTTGATTAAGATCATCTTTCGGAGTATCACTAAATCATATCAAATGACAAAATGTGGCCTCCAAAAAATTTAAAAAACAAACAAACAAATAAAATTTAGTATTTTCCAATTTTTCATGGCAAACCGGATCGGTTCGAGTTGTGACCCATTCCTACGGGTTACAACGTAACCCCATCGCCCTCAATCCAAATCGCGCACATTCCGGCTCTTTCGGTCACTCCCCTTTTCTCGCCCCTCCCATTTTTTCTTTTCCCGCTCTTTTTTCCTCCATTTCCGCCGGCGACCTCCGCCGACGTCCTCTTCCCCTCCGGCGAGGTGCTGGTTCGTTGCTCCTCTCCTGAGGTTTTTTCCGCTTCGAATTTTGATCTCATGTGGCCCGTTTTTGGGGGGTTTGCGTTGTTGCAGGTTCGGAATCCGATGATTGGTCGGCCGTTTCGGTGCCGAGATGCATATCAAGCAGGTGTGGAGTTTTCTTAGCTGGTGTTTTGTTGATTTGGTCTGATTGTTGTGGGGGTTTTTGGATTGCAGGTGGTTATCGAAGGGTTTAAGAGTTACAAGGAGCAGATTGCGACTGAGCCGTTCAGTCCTCAGGTCAACTGCGTAGGTGATGGCCTTTTGCTCGTTTCGTGTTTTGTCAGTTCATTTCTAGTTGCAAGTTTTGTTTTATTCTGGTTAGGTGTGGATTTCTTCCTTTCTTTTTTTTGAAAATTGACGAAAAATTGCAGGAGATGCTATGTTTGACTAAGTTGGTTTTGCGACAAAACCATGTTAAATGATTCAAATTTTGTTTCTGTTTCTTTGTTATTGAGATATTGTTTCTTGTTTATAATTATTTGTTTATTTTAACCTTAGTCAATTCTACGAATTGCTTTAAAGTTGGTATTTGTCTGGTTTCCCAGAATGTTCGATTAGGTTCATTTTTTGGCAGAACTATGTAAAAGGATTCAAATATTGTTTCCATGTCGCAGTTATTGAGATATTGCTTGTTGGTCAGAATTAATTCTTTTTTTAATATTGATTTATCCTGATGTGTCAGTGTTGGTAATTGACTTGTTGCCTCGTGTCTTGAACAGTTGGCGCAAATGGTTCTGGAAAAACAAACTTTTTCCATGGTCAGTAGTTACACTCATACTCATTTCTATCTGTCTTAGTTCTACGCTTTGTTGAATGTTTCCAGCTATCTATTTAATATTTTTGGTAGCTGCATTTGAGGATTTTGTGTGCATTTTACCATTTATTCATTTTCTTTTTCTGCTAAATAAAATGCTTTTGTAGCTATCCGTTTCGTCCTCAGTGATATCTTCCAAAACTTACGGAGTGAAGATAGACATGCACTCCTTCATGTAAGCATTTATTTTACTGAGGTCCTCTCTCTTTAAGGAATATTTTGTCAGATTTCTTTTGCTCCTTGTTGACGTTTCTTATGAAAATAATCAGGAAGGTGCAGGGCATCAAGTGGTATCTGCTTTTGTGGAGATTGTATTTGATAACTCTGATAATCGCATTCCAGTAAGATTTTTTTGTTTGGTTTATCTTTAAGGCTTTGCTTCATTGTGCATTCTGGATTCCTGTGGTCTTCTTTTTTCCAGCACTATCACATCATTTGATGAATTTTTTTAAAAAATATATTCTTGAAGAGGTGGGCGGATCTTCACTGCAGAAGCCATCTGGACCATTTCACCTACAATAGGTTCTTTATTTAATTAGTTTTGTTGGAGAGATGCTGATTATAGTTACATGTCATGTTTAGTCTTCTGTGCCCACACTACATTGTTGTTTTGCAACAGATGTTAGAATGTAATGAAGGAGTGAAAATTGTCACACAATGATGGAACTCTAGATCCCGTTGAATATTTGTACCATCCAAATGCTCCGTGTTTGTATTCTAAATAATTTGATTACATAAGAACAAGAATTAACAAAACAAAAACATCAACTTAAAACATGCAATGGAGTTTCTATATGTTGTATTGTGTGGCCTTTATTTGGAATTTTAGACCAAGCTTTGGATGAGCTCAGATGTTTTACTAGCCCAATGCTGGCTTGTTTAAATGTATCTTACCTCTTCAAACTGTCGCTGTAATTGTAGAAATAGGAAACAATACATCTTTTGAGTTTCTTGATCTTATTCTATCGAAAAGAAATACAAGTATTGCAACCACCTTTGGTTTTTGTTTTAGGTTGACAAGGAAGAAGTACGATTGCGAAGAACAATTGGTCTGAAGAAGGATGAGTATTTCTTGGATTCAAAACATATAACGTATTAAATTTTTCTTTAAAAAGTTCATGTTTTGGGGGGTATATGTGTGTGTGTGCGTATATATATATATATTTCAAAAAGTTATATTTGAGACACCTGATTGGTTTCTTGCTGAGTTGTCAAATTGGGCCTATTATAGGAAAACAGAAGTTATGAATTTGCTAGAGAGTGCTGGTTTTTCTAGGTCCAATCCGTATTATGTGGTCCAGCAAGGAAAGGTAATATTATGGATAAAGCAGCTCCTATCTTCTTTGTTTCTTGTACAAAAATAGATCTAAATACTTATCTTTGTGGTATCTAGATAGCATCATTGACATTGATGAAAGATTCTGATCGGCTGGAGCTATTAAAAGAAATTGGTGGGACACGAGTATATGAAGAAAGACGCCGTGAGAGCATGAAAATCATGCAGGAAACAGGCAAGTAAAAACCTTAATTGTAAATTTTTATGGATTTGAAATTTGAATACATGCGAGACTCAAGTATGTGTCAATGTGTTGGTCGATTGTTCAAGATGCTGTATACATGATCTCATTACCTTGCTCTTGTTATCAGGAAATAAGAGAAAACAAATTATTCAAGTTGTTCAGTACTTAGAAGAGCGACTACGTGAATTAGATGAAGAAAAAGAAGAGCTGAAAAAATATCAGCAACTTGATAAGCAGAGAAGATCTCTGGAGTACACACTCTATGATAAGGAGCTTGATGAGGCTAGGCACCATCTAGAGGAGGTTAGCTTTTTTTTTGGTCATGAATCTTAGTTTTACAAAATTAATTGTGTGTTTGTGGGCTTGTGTCTGATAGATGCAGAGTTTTGAAAACGTATGTCACCTTTTTTGTTCATCTGTTACCTGATGTAGGTTGAAAATAAGCGGGTGGAGGTATCTGAAAAGTCAAATGCTATGTATAACAGTGTGTTAAAGGCTCACGATGAGATGAAGCAATGTGAAAAAGAGTATAAAGTTTTAGTCAAGGATATTCAAAACATGAACAAAGAGAAAGAAGAAATAGAGAAACGTAGAACTGATGCAATTAAGCTCCATGCTCAGGTTGAGTTAGATGTCAAGGATCTTGAAGAAAAAAATGCTACTGAACTTCGAGCAAAGGTTAGCTTATTTCTGCTTTGATCATCATACTTAAACTTTTCTATGTTTTTTATAAGCTAGATTGAGTCTCTTTTCAGGATGAGGCAAAGAAGCAGCTAGACATTTTACAGAAAGAAATCAAGGAATCTAGGAATGAGTTGGAAAAAATTAAACCTTTGCACGAGAATCAAGTGATTGAAGAAGATCAAATAACAAAAGAGTAAGGACCTCCTTATATGCTAATGAGGATTAGTTCCACAAACCTCCTATTTATGAGAGTCGTGTCCTTCATTATCTGCAGCATAATTGACCGAGAGAAACAGTTGAGTCTTCTATACCAGAAACAAGGGCGTGCTACCCAATTTTCAAGCAAAGATGATCGTGATGAATGGCTTCAGAAAGAAATTGATGATCTTCAGCGTGTTCTTTCAACAAATACAGTGCAGGTAATTTGTTTTTTTGAGTACTTAGTAATGTTGGGTAGCCATGTGTCGACAGGTTTCGTTTTCCATTTTGCATCTTCCATGGAATGATGAAGGAGGTACTGAGAAAATAATTTGAGTTACATGAATGAAGTTTGTTGGCCTCTCACATTTGGTAAACTTTGTGGAACTTAATTTTCAACACACTACTTTAGTCTGCCCTGTGTATTCAGAGCTGAGTTGGTTTACATGTGCCCATTTACTTTTCTGCATAAACCACACTGATTTCTTTTATTTAAATGAAACTCTTCTCATTTTAAAGAAATTTGCTTTCTTCCTAGCTTTATGTGCAAGTTTTGTTCGTGTCATTTTTGTTTTTGCCAATATCTTTGATTTATCTAGGGGGACATGCTTGTGAAATTTTCTTAGTCTTTAGAAAAGAAACTTTTCCATGTCTGCTTGTTTCATCCTTTTCTCTATTGCTGGCTGTCAGTGTTACTGGCTTTGTACATGCTCAGGCGTGTTTGTTTGCATCTAACTGATATACTCGGGTCTGAAAGCAGTTGATTTATTTACATATGTGTGTTTACCGATGTGTCATGCATGATTCTGTATACTGATCACCTGTCATTAGTTACTTCTCCTTTCCGTTTCTTAGGAAAAAAAATTCAGAATGAAATTGAACAGCTTGAGGTTGAATTGAAAGAGCGGGATGCTTACATACAGAGCCGTATTACTGAATTGCGCAAACAAGAGGCTCTTATCTCAACCTATATAGAAAATTTCAGCTCTTTAAAGTCACAAAGAGATGAACTACAGGATACAAGAAAGTATGTGTTATTTCATTGGATATTTTCTGTCTTCTTTCATGTATGTGCAAATTGTCAACCAAAAGGTTTTTCAAATCACCTGTTCTTAAATTAAGGTGTTGATATTGCTTAGATCCTTATGGAAGAAGGAAAGTGAACTTACTGCAGAAATTGATCGACTTAAAGCTGATGTTGTGAAGGCCGAAAAGAGTTTGGACCATGCAACTCCTGGCGTGAGTAACTGGCTATTTTGTTTTTATCATCCATTTACTTTAGCTTTTGACCCTTGTGAAAGAACTCCCCTAACTCTTGTATATGAAAATGTAATTGAAGTATATGCTGAACCATTGAGGTACCATGTACCTCACAAGGTATCTGGTAAGGTAGTGCAGACCAAAAGCTCTCTTGATACTTGAGATATTGAAAGATTAGTGTGGATAAATAGGCCTCAGGTGTTTCTTTTCCTAAGAGTGAAAATAGACTAATGTATTTGACCTCTGCTTAATGTTCTGCAATCAGTATGTAGGGTTTTTTAATCAGTGTGAAGACGCATTATACAGATATTGGGGCTTATGCTTTTCCTTATAAATTATAATGAAATGCTTTGACCTCACACCTTTTCTGAAATCATATTTTCTTCTCTTCTTGCATTGATGAGGTGTTGGCAAATAGATGTTTTAGTTAATCCTCATATTCTATATTTTTGCTCCAGGACATCAGGAGGGGGCTATCTTCTGTGAAGAAGATTTGTCGAGATCATAATATTGGTGGAGTTTTTGGTCCTATCTTTGAGTTAATTGATTGTGATGATAAATTTTTCACAGCTGTTGAAGTTACAGCTGGCAACAGGTTTGGGTTCAGTGAATCCTGATGTTTTTCTTATGATCTAAAATTTATGAAGTGATGCGTGATTCAACAATTCTTTCTTGTTTTGTAGTTTGTTCCATGTGGTGGTTGAAACAGATGAAATATCTACTAAGATTATTCGATACCTTACCTCTTTGAAGGGTGGAAGAGTTACTTTTATTCCCTTGAACAGAGTGAAAAGTCCACATGTTATTTTTCCAAAATCATCTGATGTTGTGCCACTCCTGCAGAAACTGAAATATGTTTCGCACTATGCACCGGCTTTTGGTCAGGTTGGAAGCTATGAATGCATGTTTAGCTTGTCTTATTTTTCTGTATCCTCTTTAAACATTTATTGTGTGTGGGCCAAATACATATTGGATTACTGGTAAAAAAACAGTGGTTAAGTGGTTGGGTATGAGCCATATTGGACTTGGTAGGTGGTGAGGAAACTAAAACTGAAATAAATCAATCTTCTTTTGGCTACTAGTTGCATTGTCTGCTGGAATGTGCTGATTTCATCTATTGATATGCTTTGATAAGATCATTCTATCTTTATATTCTTCTAGGTGTTTGGCAGAACTGCCATCTGCCGTAACTTGGATGTGGCAACCAAAGTGGCTCGTTCAGATGGTCTAGATTGCATTACTCTGGAAGGTTTGTGAGGAGAGGCTCCAATCTAACTGTTAATTGATATTTTCTTTTTTGCTTCATAAAGAGGAATATTTACATTGGAATCATAGCAGGTGATCAAGTAAGCAAGAAAGGTGGAATGACTGGGGGTTATTATGATGATCGGCGTTCAAAATTGAAATTTATGAAAATTATAAGGCAAAACACGGTCTCCATCAATGCAAAAGAAAATGAACTGGAGAAAATCAGAAATTCTCTTCAGGATATCCTATTGATCTTTGTCTGGTTATTTGATTCTGCTGGTGCTCTTGTTAATTGTTTTCAATTGGATTGTTTGTTTGGATACATTTTGGAATAAAAACACATATGACCATACGTAATATAGAACTTAGTAATTTGTTTTGCTACAATGTTAAAATTGCTATATCCTCTTTCATGTCTGGTACTTCGTTTGTGCTTCATTAACTTTCCGCACAGATCGATCAAGAGATCACAAAATTGGTTAGCGAGCAACAAAAATTTGAAGCTAAGAGAAACCATGACAAATCTGAGTTGGAACAGCTTAAGCAAGATATTGCGATAGCATCCAAGCAGAAGGAATCAATATCAAGAGCCCTTGAAAAGAAGGTAATTCAACATGTGATCTGGGCATGTTTTGATTTCCCTCTCCATTTGATTGGTGATTCTTGTTGCTGATGAATCCATGTTCTGATCTTCTTAGGGAAAACTACTTGCAAATGCTAAAAGCCATATTGAACAGCTTAAGACTGGCATTGCTATAAAAAGAGCAGAAATGGGTACAGATCTTATTGATCATTTGACACCAAAGGAGAAGGAACTACTTTCACGGTTGAACCCTGAGATAACTGAACTCAAGGAAAAACTTTTTACCTTTAAAACAAACAGAATGGAGGTATTTTGACTCTCTTGCATATCCTTTCCAGATTGCATTTTTTGGTGGACCAATTGGTGGATCATTTTTTTTTACTTTGCGAATAGGTTGAAACAAGGAAAGGGGAGTTGGAGACTAATTTATCTACAAACCTTGTCAAGAGGCAACAGGATTTGCAGAACGTAATTAACACTGCAAATTCTGGTTCTTTTTGGCGGATGTGGAGTTGAAGCGGCAGGAACTTAAGGATGCTAAAGAATCTCTTGAGGATACAGCACAGCAGTTAAAGAGTGAGATAAATTTCTATTCTTTTTGTATAAGTAATTGTCCATTGTCTGAGCTTTTTTTTTATTGATGACTTGTACCTTTTTTCTTCAGATGTTGTTGAGAGAATTGAAAATCTCACAAAGAAAACTAGGGACATTAAAAAAGGAAAGACGATATGAAGGTAACCCCTATTGAAACTTGATTTCTAACTACTGTTGTTTCTGCTTGTTTTCTATCTGTGCAAAATGTTTAACTGATTTGAACTAATTTGAGGAGCTGATAACATGACAAGATAATCTCAGGCTGTTGAAGATAAGTATGAGCGAACTGTACAAGAAGAGGGAAAAGAAATAGAGCAACTATTACATAAGAGAAAGACCCTTCTTGCTAGACAGGAGGAATTTATGAAGAAAATCAGGGATTTGGGTTCACTGCCATCAGATGCTTTTGACATGTAATTTACGGTCTTCCTGATTTATATCCACTTCTTATTTTCAACTCCTGTTTTGACTTAACAAAGGATGCTTTTCATATTGAATCTTGTATTTTCGAATGTTTTGTACTTGGTTTGTTATGATTGTGTGCATTTCTGTTTTTATTGTTAAATTATACTTTCTTTAGTATGTGCGACTGTTTTGACAAAAAATTAGACTACCCACTTGCATGACTAATCTGACACACGCAAAATCACACAAGATTGTTGGCGTATTTTGTACGGTTTTTATTTTTGAAGTAATTAGTTAACTGACCCAAAAAAAAGCAATGAAAACCACAATTATAATTATTTTTTGGTGTTATATTAAAAAAGAACTGAATGGTATTTGTTTTTCTTTTTGTCAATCAATGTAAAGTATATGTACTTAATGATATGCTTTGCAGGTTAATCTAGGGAAAAATTGTGATGAAGTTGTTATGGCTTTTATATATCTGAATGTAGGCTCTATTATGGTGAGCAAACTCCAGAAGCTTTGTGGGTAGTATAATCCTTCTAATGGATGAAATTTTCTAATCCTGGCAAGGTTTCACTTATATCTGCCAGAAAGATAGTCTCATGTGCATGAAGGTTTCAGATAATATGAGAATGCAACAACATTTTTATATATCAAATAAGATATTTAATATCAAATAAGTTAATTATGTTTTGCTAGATTAGTTTATCAATGTACTGAAGCCCTGATATGTTCTTTGAAATAAACTACGTGCAGGTATAAAAGGAAGAATATCAAAGAATTACAAAGAATGCTTCACAAGTGCAATGAACAATTACAGCAATTTAGCCACGTCAATAGAAAGGCACTTGATCAGTATATCAGTTTTACTGAACAACGAGAAGAACTACAAAAGAGGCAAGCCGAACTGGATGCAGGAGATGAGGTATGCACTATGATTAATGAATTGATAATGTTGTTGTTATCCTTGTTTTTCGTACACTACATAGTGGTCCTTTAGAAATCCTCTGCATATCAGCCTCGATGCATATAAAACTGATGTGTATTTCATTAAAATAAAATTGTTGAGATAATTGGTTATGATCAAGTTTGAATAGTTGTCGTCCTTATTCAGTCTGCTTGTTTGTGTCAATGGGAGGAGAATTTAGGAAGGCATGGTAAAGAAATTTACTAATTCCATTTGGTGTTCATATGTTTGTAGAAAATTAGGGAGCTTATTACAGTATTGGACCAACGGAAAGATGAGTCTATTGAGCGCACATTCAAAGGAGTGGCTAGCCATTTCAAAAAGGTGTTTTCCGAGCTTGTGCAGGGTGGACATGGTTACTTAGTCATGATGAAGAAAAAGGTATATCGGTCATTTCTGTAATATTTTATCCACTGTTAGGTTGCATGTAGGATTCTAATCGTCATCATTCACCTAATCTTAAATGATTAGTTATATACAATTATGAATAGGAACATGCTTCCTATTTCGTCACTCAGCTTGTTATTATATGACTAATATTCAAGAATTATTGTGTACTGGCTTAATTATTAGTCGGGCTTCTGATCATATCACTGCTACATATTGTGGATATGAGTGGTCAAAATCATTTTTTTTGTTTGAGATCATCTTCTCTCGAGTAACATTGACCTTCTCTGTCTTAGTGATGGCCTCAGTGGTTGAAAGGACATACCTCCATCAGGAGGTCAGGTATTCAAACCCTGCTAACCACCCTAACTTTCTAATTTGGTTCTAACGGAGTCAGTCCACTTGCCTTGTAAAAAAAATGGGCCTTCTCTTGTTGGCCTTGGAGTTTCTGCCTCCATGATGTGGACATGTATCCCCAATTGTACTGTCAGTGGCAACGCTCATTCATCTTTTGTTGCTTCTTAGTCAAGCCCAAAGTGGTCATAGTTTTTAGTGGCTATAGCACATGTTGGGAAGGAAGGACATGGAGAAGTGTTTCACCTTTATTTGGACTGGATCAGTCTAGTAATACGTTAGCTTTGACTAGTCACTTGGTGTAAGTAGTTCATTTTCAACAGTGCATAAAGATTAAAAAAGAATGATTTCTATGACGAGGTGAATGGAAGTCTATTGAATTTGTTTAATTGTTTCAATTACTTGTTGACTACTATATAATTTGAAATGAA
>JAURVB010011734.1:0-16210 GCA_033002965.1 Piper betle | reverse complement strand
ACATTCATAATATTGAGTTTTCTCATTCTTTTCTCACCCCTTTTGTCTAAGACCTTTTATTTACAAGCTTCTTTGACGTTTCTCGAGTAAAAAACGTAATCAAGCTGTTCCATATTTTCCATCGATGAGTTCTCGAGCAAGGATCATCTTTTTTCTTCTTGTCCACTTCTTTTTCTTTATAATCCCTTCCCAAGGTGTATTCATGAGTAATAAGAGATCCAAGTAGCTCTTCGAGTGGTGATGGTGTAAAATCCCAACTTCAGGTTAGAGTTTTACACGATTATAGTTTTTCTAGTTCGAGTCTCTATCAAGTTGGTTCTGAACGAGGTTGAGCTGGACTAGTTTCCAGACTATGAGTATGGTCCAAATGGCCGTATGAGTATGTTATAGTGGTTGAGTATGCCTGACATGCAAATAATAAGAGCATGAGTTATCAGTTTATACCGAGGTATACAAATTTGGTTCGTATATGTTAGCCAGGATTTTAGGCCTAGATCTAGGCCATTGTAGCATTTAGTATTTGCTTAGGATTTTCTTGGTATTTCATTTGCATATACCATAGGAATTTTGGGTCACTGGATTCTGCCCCTATGGACCCAACTTGATTGACTGTAGGGTTCGAGGCATATTTAGCCTTCTTGGCTCAATTCCCGCTTATAGAGTCATTTTAGGACTTTAGTCAATTTCGACTTTGGACAGTCTCAATCCATGCTTTCTATCCATATGTATATTACAAATACCTATAGGTAGGCTCCACTAGGCCACAAGTTATCGGATGTTTGGATCATGCCATGTGCCAAGATTTGAGCCATCCACATCAGCCCACACTTCACCATGATGATTTATAGAAATTTCAAACGATTTTGAGGATTTCCACCATCATCGCCGCCACCACTTTGGTTCGCTGCCAGCGAGACCCTGGCCCACCTTCGGCAGCTAGATTGGTACGGCCGGACCAACTCGCAGCTAGGCTATTAGTCCGTACCCACCCTCACCATCAGTGCTACTACAGTCGTCGTTGGCAACCGAGTTTTCATCACTGTTCATCACCGCCACAGCCACTCTGTAGGGCGGTTCTTCGGCTATCTGCAAACCACCTCCGGCCGATCCGACCACCCACACAACTTCATCTTGGAGAGATCTTTATTTTGAGACAACCCACGACCACAGCCACGGCCATGATCGCCACCAGCGACATCACCGCACCCGATGGCTAAGACACATCTTTTCGGCCAGCTAACGGTCGAACCTTCCCTGTCATCACTGCTATTACCTTCCCGTCCTCCCTCCGTTGATCCCAACTGGCAGCCACCCAACCACACTGCCATCGGTGCTTTCCAACGATGCACACTGCCGCCCTCGTTTAGCCAGTTTGCCTGTGATCGCGTCCGCCATCCACGTACGCACATGCCTGCCCATGCTCAAGTCCTCCAGTTTAACCCGTTTTCATGTCCATCAGTCCAGTTCATGTCCGCCTAGTCAACCCAGCCAAATTTTTCAGTTAACCTAGATCGAGTTGGTTCAGCTTGGTTTTCCTAGTTCAACGTATTTCAGTCCGGTTCAACCTATTTTCGTTCGTTCTTACACTGTTTTCGGAAATTCAAGAACCTTTATGTTATTTGTAAAGTATATTCATATGATTTAGCATGATTGGATATTATGATCATATTACTTTGGTTATTGTTTTATTTATGTATATATATTTATTTATTCACTATTCTTTATTTATTCATTATTATTATTATTATTATTATTATGTTTTATCTTATATGATGAATGTTTACATGATTATTTGTTATTATAAATATTATATTTACTTACGAATATTAGTCTTGTTATGTTTCCTAAATTGTATATAATTATTTATTTATATATTATTTATTTATTTATTTGATCGTTATGTGTATGTTATTATTTCTTTGTATTTAATTATGTATTCTTATATTGTATGATCAATGATATTATTAATATTGATTATTAATGAGTATTGACTACTTGTTTACTTATTTATTTTTTATTAAATAATCATATATTTATTTATATGTTACTAACACGAGTATGTTTATAGTTACTGGTGTTTACTTGTTTATTTATATAGTATAATTATATATTTTTATTAGAGTATTATTTATGTTTATGTATTTCTTATTTACCTAATTATCTATGTGTGTATTTATTTGATTATTTATTAATATTATGTCTCGGTTTGCATGCCACGTGTTAGTTGTGGCCTTGTTAACACTATTTTCTTTAATAGGATGTATTAATGATATCAGTACACACCACAAGCATGCATCATATAGAGATATTAGTATTTTACTTAGCAGTGGATTTTGATGTAGTTCTCTAAGTCTGAGCTCGCCGTAGATGTGCAGATTCACTTAGAACTTGGACAGGTCCATAGGACTCTCCTTCTCTGCTTGAATCCTAGAGTGTTGAGTTTAATCGTGTTTTAGATGTAGGATGTCATCGGTGTGCGTTTTATCTAATCCCTCCGATGTCAGGGCCATTTAGCTGTGTTTTTATACATATTTAATAAAACTACAAGGATGAGATCTCTTGTTGGTTTTTAAACTTAAACTCCAAAAATATATGAAACAAGTCTCTTCCCTAAACCTATTATATAAGTATGCACATTTTTATGAATTTCACGAATAAGAGAGTGAGTGGTATGGAGATATGTATGAATCATGCTAGTACTCCTTCAAACCCTGAGGTAGTGCGGTGTATGAGGATACTGGATAAAATAGCACATTTCTAGAATTTGTGGCACTAACTTAACTATTCCTTTTGCCACTCCAAGTACCTGAGCGGGTGAAATATAGAAGATGTGAGGGCATAAGCATTGTTTGTATGAATATAAATATGAGCCATGTATGCGAGGTGGCACTTGCTTAAGTATGTTTACTTACCGCCCAGTGTGAGACAATCTAGATTTTTCATAAAGTTTTCGTGGATAATGGAATACTCATTTGCAAGATTGTATTGGTTATATTTTGGATCCAAGTAACACTCGTTGCTGACATTTTGCATATAACATATGTAGGTCTTTCAAATCCTAGAGTCTGACCTTTAGTTGAAGAACAGATAAATGTTACACAACTTGAGTTCAATATATTTATTTCGTTTTTCTATTTTTGCTTATATTTGATGTGTTTGACGTGTATTTAACAATGTCTTCTATTCTGATGAAGCCAAGAAGGTTGTTTTGATCTATTGTGTCGAGTCAAGTCTTACCGAGCCAACAACTTTATATATGACTCGATTCGATCGTAACATTTCTAATTCGGTTCTTAGGTGAATCGAAATTGGGGTGTTACAAGTTGGTATTAGAGCTATATCTTGGTCGATTCAGATGAAAGACCTTTGTTTCGAGCCAGGTGTGTGGAGCTATCCATACCAAGCCGATAGGTATTTCCTTTGGTTTTTTTCAGTGTTTTAGATTTCTTTTTGCTCTATCAAATTTGAGCAATGCAAGTTTCAGCGTTTATAAAATTTTTTGAGATAGATATGAGATCATGATTTTAGTAGATGCCAACATGGATCTCACAGGCATGCCACGATAAGTTTAGAGGCTCGTCTTTCCCTTTACTGTCCTAGAGATTTGGACAACTTAGAGTGTTAAAATATTCAGTAAGCTGAAGTTGGGACGAGTATTGACCTAGAGTATTCGGAGCACTGGGGACATTTCCGCACTTGTCTATCCTTTGTATGTCACCACATCTGTCCTTCTTTGGGATGTGGTGTACAATGTGAAATGAAGTTTTCAGAGATAACACATACAGGGAGTTTGAAGTATGGAGACACTGACAAAGTTAGTTGGCACATGAGTTGGAACATTGAGTGTCTTAAACATATCCATTAGACATAGTCCGAGGTCTACATTGGGGAACATATACCTTCAAACAATTCCTTATAGATGGAGGATGTAATTATGCCAACAAATCAACTTAAGCACTTGGAACACTTTGAGCATAGATGAGGGTTTGGGGTAGATGACTTCGATGGACCACTTCTAGGAGATAGCAGCGGATGAGGATGAGTAGCGAGGAGGAACTACAATACCATGGATATTTCACTGCCTCCCCTTCTTCCACTAGGGTATGTCTATCCCACAGTATTGATGGTTGCTCTTCACCACACAATGACATGAACACAATGAGGATAAGCGAGATTACCTTTGATCACAGATTTAGACAGCTAACCGGTTTTCACTCGATATGCTAGGCCAGATCAATGATTGTTATTGAGAAATAGTCATTGTTTATAGGAGCAGTCACCCTCATATTTCAGGAGATAAGTGTAGGCTTTGCATTGGATCACCATCATACATGTCACTACGATGATCCAGACCCCTCTGGATCAAGCATGCATGGTTGGATAACCTGTGCACTGCTGCCATTCATGATGCACAACCACCATCCGTATATTGCGCTACCATCGACCGAGTGGAGCAATTATTATGGAAGTAAGGGCCAAGTAGTTACCTCGCCCTATAGGAGGACAACTACTTAAAGATTTTCTTAGCTTTGCACAAAGACTGCATGTCACAACATTGAAAGCAGAGTTGGGTGAGGACAAGATATAGCTACAATAACACATCCAGGCAGAGGAAAGTTAGGTGCACTAGAATTATTTGGATGTGATGTCACATGATTAACCCACCAACCATCTTGCATACCAACACCTTTACCTAACATCCTTAGGTCAGATGTGTATTGCAAGATAGTGTTAGTGACTGATCTTATAGGGATCATCAAACTGTGTTAGTGTGTCTTCTAAGGATGTATATGGACAGAGTTCAAGAACAGGGTAGTGTGACCTCTAGATGAGGTGGGCATTGTGGTTAGATTGTTTAGTTAGTGTGACAACAAACGTGTGACCTACAGCCAGGGTTACATAGATCAGATGGTTAGCAAATGATCAGATGCGCACATTAACTCATTTATAGTTTGGCCTAGCTAGAGGGACATGTTTGACTCATAATAGAATTTGGACATAGATGATGTGTTTAGTGAGGGAGCATCCATTTGGGAGACAGTGTTTTCCTTGTGCTTCGCCACCATGATTGGTCCTTACCTTTAGAGATAGGATTTAGCCTTTGCCTCTGAGCATAGGAGGTACCTTTCTGGTACTGTTTAGGGCTTACAGTGCAGGTAGCCGATGGCAAACAACTCTGGAGGAGACAACTTCACCCCATCTTAGGAGAGATGCAGATAAGGACTTCAGTCAAACCGAATCATGTTGACCATATAGAGGGACATCAGTATATGCTCATCTAGACTTATGGCTTTGCTTGAGAGTCAACCATTGCTATGGTAGTCATGTGAATGAAGATTAATGCTACAAATCGGTACCAAATGGCAAGTCACACACCACTGAAGAGCAGATGAGACACTTGTCAAACCTCACTATGAGTCCCCGTGGACTTGAGGAGAGATAGTGGTTCTTTGGGTAGTTTGAACCGTGTGCATTTAGAAGTGTGTGACTAGTATGGTATCAAGAAACACATGTCTAATGTTAGTTGATTGAACTAGAGCTACTAAGGAGGCGTCTCTTAGACTCGTCATTGATTAGCTGTTCCATAGGCTTGCCACCTATGGCAGAGTCTAATCATGATGATCTTTGAGACATGTCCATGGACCTACCCATATGTTTGAGCCACCTAATATCCTATACAGAGTTTTTCCATTACCTTTATGACTCAAAAGGAGACCCTCAGTACATTCCTAGTAAGATTTTCTCATATCAATGTACTGTCCCAGCACCCCCAATGTCAGATTATGTGAGGATGAGACACTTCATAGTTAGAGTCGAACAGAAGTGTACTAGTTTTCATGAGAGATCCATCAACTTATCATATGACTAGAGATGTCAGACAGAGCCGAGCCTCTACCCGAGTATTTTCACACTCACCCTTCCAGATATATCAGTTCTACTATCTATTTTCCAAATTGTTAAGATAAGCAGACATTGACTAGCGCACATGCCACAGACTAGATGCAAATCTTACAGTTCCATGCAGAGTATGTTTCATACTCCTTGAGACATGTTGTACATGTACAGGTGCTCTTGCCATTCCATCATAGAGCCCCATTGAGCAATAGTTAGTGGTTGTATAGATACTTACGATAGCCATAGCATGCAGTATAGTCATAGCAACTATCCTTGTTCTATTATGGAACAAAGTGAGATGTTTGATTCAAGACCGAATTAGCTAGGACCTTGTGAGCGATCCAGTTCCTCGTACAGGGACACCTAAGAGATTGACCTAGATTAGAGATAGTGAACCATATAACCCATTAGCATATACTATTATTTGGCACTAGAGTCCACCATATGCTAGCAGGACTCATAAGACACCTTAGTATGACTACAAGATCTGGAGCAAAGTGCACTGACGGTACACAGAGCTGACCTATCACATTGATTAGGATCAGGGAAACAGGGGTAGATGTTAGGCCGCATACCTTGCATCAATATAGTTTTTCCTGATGTACTTCAACCTAGTACCTTGCACCACTCTAGAGTACCTACTCCACTACCTAGTAGACAAGGTGAGCTTAGATTTTTCCCGCCGATGTCATCGCATTTCAATCTCAATAGTTTGCAGTGACCTTAGGAGCTAATCCAGCGGGATGACTCGAACATGCAGCGTCAGTCCAACGAGACTATTCAATCATGTATGGGCAGTCTAGTCAGATGATTCCAGTATGTATGGCATGTTTCACCAGATAATTCGATCACGACTAGTCCGTCCAGCCAAATTATTAAGGAGATAGCAAGCTTCATCATTGCTTAGAGTTCCAGCTTCATGCTGGTCCATTTGGGCTGTGTGCAACAAGCTTTCGAGGGAGAGCTACCAGGCTCCAACTAGATATCTATACTTAAGTCCTTTGATCATTGTTGATGTGAGAAATTTTGAGGATGGAATCTTAATAAGGATGAGAGGTTGTTAAACTCCAACTTTAGGTTAGAGTTTTACCCGATTTTAGTTTCTCTAGTACAGGTCTCTATCGAGTTGGTTCGAATGAGCTTGAGCTACACTAGTTTCCAGACTATGACTTTTGGCCTAGATGGCCGTATGAGCATGTTATAGTGGCTGAGTATACCCGACATGCAGATGATAAGAGCATGGGTTATTAGTGTGTGCCGAGGTCTACAGATTTGTTTGTATATGTTAGGCAGGATTGTGCCCTTATGGGCCTAGCTTGATTTAGTTCATGGCTCGAGGCCCATTTAGCCTTCTTGCCTTGATTCCCACCTAAAGTCATTTTTAGGACTCGAGTTAGTTTCGAATTTGTACGGTCTTGATCTGACCTTTCTGTCCATATGTATATTATATATACCCATAAGTAGGCCCCACTAGGCCACAAGTTTTCAAACGTTTGGATCATGCCACGTGCCAAGATTTGAGCCATACACGCCAGCCCTCACTTCAGCATGTTGACTTATAGAAATTTCCGTTTATTTTGAGGATTTTCACCATTATTGCTGCCACTAATTTGGCTCGCCGCCAGTGAGACCTCGGCCCTCCTCCAGCTACTAGATCGGTATGGCCAAACTACCTCGTGGTCAGCTATCAGTCTGTACCCACCCTCACCATCGGCGCTACCGCAATCATCATGAGCGACGAGTTTTTATCATTATTCATCACCTCCGCTGCCACCCTTTTGGGTTGTTTTTTGGCGTCGGCACAACTTCATCATGGAGAGATCTTCATTTTGAGACCACCCGCGACCACAGTCATGACCTACCTAGCGGCAAGGACGCACCTTTCAGCCAGCTGACAATCGAACCCTTCTGGTCGTCACTGCCATTACATTCCACATGCTCCCCTCTATCCACCACGACCAGCGGCAATCCCATCCCCGCCTTTCCAACAATGGGAACCGTCACCCTCTGTTCAGCCAGTTTGCCCATGACTGAGTCCACCATCCACGTTCGCTTCTGCCTGCCCATGGTCGAGTCCTCCAATCCAAACCCGTGTTCGTGTCCATCAGTCCAGTTCATGTCCATCGAATCAACCCAACCCACATTTTTAGTTAACCCAAACCAAGATGTGTCAGCTCAGTTTTGTCTAGTTCAGGTCAGTTTGGTCTGGTTCAACCTATTTTCGTCCGTTCTTGCACCATTTTCGGTAATTTCAAAACCTTTATATTATTTGTAATGTATATTCACCTTAGTTAGCATGATTGGATGTTATGATTATTTTATTTATTTATTTATTTATTCATTTATTATTATTTATTTACTTTTATTTATATGTTTATTATATATGATGAATATTTGCATGATTATTTGTTATTATTAGTATTATATTTACTTATGAATATTAGTCTTATTATGTTTACTAAATTGTATTTATTTATTTATTTGTTCGTTATGTATATGTTATTATTTATTTGTATTTAATTATGTATTCTTGTATTGTATGACTATAATATTATTAATATTTATGATTAGTGAGCACTAACTAATTGTTTATTTATTTATTTATTCGGTTATTTTTTGTTTATTTATTTATTAAGTTATTATATATTTATTTATTTATATGTTTACTAACATTAGTATATGTTTATAGTTACTCATGTTTACTTGTATATTTATATAGAATAATTATCTCATTATTATTTTTATTAGAGTATTATTTATGTTCATGTATTTCTTATTTACCTAATTATTTGTGTGTGTTTTCATTTGTTTATTTATTATTATTATGTCTCAATTTACATGCCACGTGTTAGTTGTAGCCTTTTTACCACTATTTTCTTTATTAGTATGTATTGATGATATGAGCACATGCCACAAGCATGCATCATATTGAGATATTAGTATTTTACTTAGCAGTGAGTTCCGATGTAG
Source organism: Piper betle (assembly GCA_033002965.1). Taxonomy (NCBI): domain Eukaryota; kingdom Viridiplantae; phylum Streptophyta; class Magnoliopsida; order Piperales; family Piperaceae; genus Piper; species Piper betle. The sequence continues at coordinate 7,345 of JAURVB010011734.1, read as the reverse complement.
GTCTCGGAGTCTAAGCTCACCGTAGATGTGTAGATACACTTAGAGCTTGGATCACAAGTCCGTAGGACTCTCCTTCTCTGCTTGACTCCCTATGTGTTGAGTTTAACCGTGTTTTTGACGTAGGATGGCATCATTGGTGTTTTGTCATATCCTTCTGATGTTGGGCCATTTAGCTGTGTTTTTACACATGTTTAATAAAACTACAAGGATAAGATCCCTTGTTGGTTTTTGAACTTATGCTCAAGAAATATATGATACAAGCCTCTTCCCAAAACCTATTATATAAGTATGCACATTTTTACAGATTTCATGAATAAGAGAGGTGTGGTATGGAGATATGTATGAATTGCACTAGTACTCCTTCAAACCTAGAGGTAGTGCGGTGTATGAGGGTACTACGTAAAGTAGCACATTTCTGGAAATTTATGGCACTAACTTAGCTATTCCTTTTGCCACTTGAGTACCGTGGCGGGTGAAATATGAAAGATGTGAGGGCGTAAGCGTTGTATGTATGAATATGAAAATGAGCCATGTGAGTGAGCTGACAATTGCTTAAGTATGTTTGCTTACCATCCAATGTAAGGTAATCTCTTTACTGATATTTTTCATATAATATATGTAAGTCTTGCAAATCTTGAGTCAATGCATTTATTTCTTTTCTTACTAATACTTATATTTGATGTGTTTTGATGCATATTTAACAATGTCTGTCATTCTCATAACACCAAGAAGGTTGTTCGAACTATTGTATCGATCGAGTCTTACCGACTAACAATTTTAAACATGATTTGACTCGATTGTAATATTTCTGATTTGGTTCTTAGGTGAACCGATATCGGGGTGTTATAGATGGTCTTTAGGTTCTTGGCTTATTCATTAGATGTGACCTTGGCTCTCCATGCAATAGGTAGTGATGCAAGCAACTTTCCATTGATCACATTTGAAGCTAGATCATTACCAAGGTTTTGTAATGTCGTCACATTGTCATTGAATTGGTCGTACTTGACATTTATATTCTTATCGTCTTCAATTTTAAAAGCTTCATATTGCGATTTAAGTAGGCTTATCTTGGAATCCTTCACTTGTGATGTACCCTTGTGTGTTACTTGAATAAGTTCCTTAATTTCTTGAGCCAAAGTGCATCGAGACACTCTTGTGTATTCAGTCTCACATAGAGATTAAAGTAATGCATTTATAGCTTTAGGATTTAAGGAAAGTCCTCTCTTTGCATGTTCATCTCATGATCCTCTTTCCAATTTAGGATCCATATGTCCATCAAGCACAAGATCAAATTCACAAGAAGTTAGGAAAATTCCCATCCTAGTTTTCCAATAAGTATAATTAGAACCATCAAGAAAAGGTGGTCTTACGGTTGATTGTCCTTCCAAAGCTTTTGTCTTTCTCTCCATTGCCATTAGCTGCTTTCGAGAATCTGAAAAACATCAACCTCAAACGAACATTTTGATGCCAATTAAAAAAAACTTCGGAATGCAACAAAATATCTAAAACACTTAACAAAGAGTTAGTACCGAAATCAAAGATATTGTCCCATGAAGATACTAAATAAATTTAATCGGCTATATAAAAATACTCACAGCAAGAGTCGATGAACTAGTTCAACCAAACAAGTTGCAGCAATTTATATAGGAGCCAAAATCAATTAAAGAATAGAAGAGTAAGGACAAGGAACCAAACACAAAGATTTTTAAAGACATTCCCAACTAGTACCTCTCTTCTACACCATCGTACTTACGGTTGGGTAGAGCTTCTATGCTTCAATATAGCTAAATTGAATGAGTGTTACAACCTAATTGTACTATAAAATTAATTAAAATTATGGTAGAAAGCATACCTTGCAGTAGAATGGGATCAAAGATGTTCTTACATGTTAGTTCTTCTCACACGATTGGAGAAGAATATATTCCACAACCTAAATCCCTAAGCCAAAATATTGAAACCCTTATTTCTTCTCCCACATCCTCTCCAAAAATTAGGCAGGATAATTCACATTTATATAATATTAGGGGGTTTTCTATATAGGAAAATAATAAATAAGACTCCTACATGAACATATCTTCCCTAATATGGACTCCAACCACAAATAGGAGATACGCACAAATATTAATTGGGGTTTAATTAGGATTATCTTGTTAAACAGACAAAATCTAGGGAATTTGGGATTTCTCCCCAAATATTGGGCGTCTAATAAAAATAACATCCAACATGTACAATTACTTGTCCTTCACCAAGCAAGACTCAAGCGCTTCACAAGCCACTTATCCTTTACTACACTCAACCTCTGAGCTGGTCTCAAAAGGCATGCTTGTCCTTCACCCTTGACTTCTAGCTTGACTTCACAAGCTAAAACTTAACGCTTACAATTACCACACCACTCAACCCACTTTATACCCGATGTGGACAACAACCCATAGTGCAAGCACTCACTACAAGATGACGCCCGATCTTATTTACAACCAAATTACATATCAACATGTTCTTTACAACACAAGAGATATACAAAATACAAAGTATTGCCCGATCTCTTGAGAATGCCCAAAGGTTGACACAATAAAGTTTATCCTAAGCTTATGTCCAATTGTAGCATGTCTACCTTGTTGCAAACTAAACTCCCACTTTGAATACTTCAAATACTTTCAATTTTCAGATATTGGGAAGCTCTTCCATGTTCTACCAAGTACCTTATATAGCTACACATGTCTATAGCTTTGTGCATCATCCAACCATTTGAGCATCTATGTGGAATAGGCTCCTCCAAATTCCAACACTAATTTCCCACTCAAGTCTGAACCCAAATTCAAATAAGTCGAACACATTTAAAGCTTTAGGCTCCACTTGAGCATCCGGTCTTAAGAAGTTTCCCAAGACATTTGAACCTTTGTCCACGTCCAAGTGTATAATACCTTGCCCAAGTCCAATATGCTTATGTCGAGTCCATAATTAATTCAAAATATTATCACATTTCCAAATTATACCAAACATAAGTGAACATTGAATAACATTATTCTGGTTCATCCCAACCTAATCATAAAATAAATTATCATACAATCTACATGATTGATGTTTCATCATAAAAATCCGAAATAGACATGATCAAAACTTCATAGGAATGTAAGCATAGAGATAGGTCATTGATTGGTAGATCGATCCACAACGTATCAAGTAGGCTACACATTTCATCAAAGTTCACAAAGAGATTCACTAAACTTTGGCAAATCGATTGGCACATTGAATGGTAGCCAATCATGGACCAATAAAGGATAGAAGTTCAGCTCATTTCCACTCAAGGTGATTGGCAAACAATCAGCAATTGAATGTCAATTATTGGATGACCGATAGATTGATCGACAATCGAATAACGGAAACTTTTACCAAAACTAGCCATTGAAAGGATGATGTGGCAAATTTAAAGGCATAATGGCTATTATTCTAAGCTCAAACTTCTTGGGTTATATTTAGGGCCTTGGGGAGTGCATTTTGAGCACTTCTAGCATTAGCATGCTTTGAAATTATGTTGTGATTAAGATTGCTTGTAAACTCCTAGTTCTTATACTATTCACATTTAACAGAGTTATAAAAGATCCTGGCAAGTGTCATTTATCTTGTGACTTTAGCTTAAGGTTTTGAGATAAGTAGCATGCTTTGAAGGTATTTGAAGGGTAAGTAAAGCACCTAGGCCTTGGTGCGAAGAAACGTGCTTGCTTGATTGGTTGCCTTCAAGGAGTATAGGTAGATAGCTCCTTGGCTCTTGGGAAGAGCTTGTGAAGATTTTGGCACCTTCGCTTACGTATTGGCTTAAGAAAGAGGTACCTCATGGGTGAGCGTGGAAGAGGAATGGGTTTTTATTTAAGTGGTTGTAAACCTCTAGGGTATTAGTAGTGGGTGCAAGCTTATTTAGCTCTAGGAAGTGAGCCTGAAAAGAAAGCTTGTAGATTGCTTGTAAGTATATATGTATTTGCCATAATAAAGGTAGGAATGCCTACCCTTCCCTTGGAAAAAGAAGGATATGAGAGTGTAGTAAGAGTTTCAAACCACCATAAAAATGTTGTGTTTCTTGTTTATCATTTCTTTGCTCCCTTCCTCTTGTGCATTTTACTCAATTGTGATTATCTTAATTACACAATCAATTAACACTCTTGTGTTTGACTAGATCAGTTTAGAATATTGTGTGAGCAAGTTTCAAATTATCTAAAGTTCTTGCATGGTTTGAATAGCTCGTCAAACCAAGAATCTTTATTTAATTTGGACATGAATTGCTAGTTTCTTTCTGTTAATCACTTCTGCTTACCCTTCCCATGGAAAAGGAAGAGACAGAAGAGTAGGTGATCTGAACCACTATAAAAGTATTGTATCTCTTGTGTATCATTTTTCTACTCCTTTTCCTCTCGTACATTTTACTTAATTGTGATTATCTTGATTTCACACAATCACGTAACACTCTTGTGATTGATTAGTTTGCCTTAGAGTGTTAAGTGGGCAAGTTCTAATTTATGTAGAGTAATTGCATAGTTCAACTATCTCGCCAAAGTAAGTATTTTTATTTAATTTGAAGTTGATTGGTTAGTGGTTTTACATTAATTACTTCAACTTATCACTTATTCATCATCGACCTACTTAAAGATGTTATGGTTTTGTGGAGGTCTAATTAGTTTGATTTGTGATCTTAGTTAGGCGTCTCTCCCTCATTTAGAACCTTCCTTTAGTATCGGAGCCTTGGATTAAAAGATGAATAAGCTCTCAACAAATTCAACAACACAATGAGGCAGACTCTCAACAATAAGGCCACCCTACTTCATTGGAACCCATTATTAACTATTGGAAAATGAAGATGGAGATTTTTTTATCATCAAATGACATCAATATTTGGAAAATCATCATTGATGGTTACCAAGAGCCTATCACCTTTAGTAGTTTGTGGAATGAGCAAGAGAAGAAAACCTACACCATCAATGACAAAGCCATGAATTCTCTATAATGTACACTTTATGAAGTGGAGTTCAATAGGGTGTCTCTTTGCCAAAGGGCAAAAAGAATTTGTAATTTACTTGAGGTTACCTATGAGGGAGCCTATCAAACGAAAGAGTTTAAGATTAGTCTTCTTACTTATAAATATGAGGTGTTTAAAATACATAATGATGAGACTATCACACTAGTGTATGACTGTTTTAATAACAAATTGTATGTCTCAAAGGCTTGAGAAGGTCAAAGGAAAGACAGTGCTCAAGAGGAAATTACTGTCATTTGTGCCTAAGGAGTGATGCCCTAAGGGCAGTACAATTGAAGTAGCCAAGAACCTTAGGGAGATGACTACGAGCAAGCTTCTTAGGTTTCTCATTATTCATTAGCACACTTTGCAACCAAACAAGAAGAAGGAGAGCTCCAAGAAGAAAAGAAGGATTTCTCTACAAGGCTTCTAATCGATAAGAATGATAGTGATCTAGACTAAGAGATAGCCCACATCGCTAGGAATTTCAAGAAGTTTAGTAAGAAGAGAGTATGCACTAAGGAAAACAAGGAGTCTAATGCTAAGGAGTTCAACAAGGATATCAACAATTATAAGGTGTCATAATTGGTACTTTCACCATTATTAATTAGTTTTAAGTTTCTTCTTTTAAGGAGTAGATAACAATAGTAAACTCTTTTTCATCCCATAAAATTTTTCTTCATAAATTTAGTCAAGACTTATATTAAATACTTAGAATTATTCAGCTTATGTGGTTGATTATTTTAAGTTCATTCATGTTGATTATTTTTGTAAAGTTTTATCATGGTTGGGAATAATCAATCAAGTTCATTTCATGGAATAAGTAATCGAACAAGATCTAAGCTATGATGAACAAGCTGGACACAGTTACATGTGAACCAAGTTTATATCACCAAGAGGATGTCCACCATGTTAATCAAACATTCAGAAAGCAAAATACTTATTTTACACTGTTAGGTTTATTTAAGTGAAGCAAATCATATTTGGATAGCCAAAGATCCTAATTAGACTCATAAGTAAATTACAATCAATAATTGTGGACAAGTTCGTTTAAGTCTACTTGCTTATGATCTATGTAGGGGGATAGCTTAGTATTTTAACATTATTTGGAGGATGTTCTAGCACAAGTAGAAAGTATGAAGTGTAAAGGCCTTAAGGGTGGATCGACGTTCCCTATTTGCAACCCTAGGAGCCGCCATCACTCTCTCTACTTAGACGCCCTTCTCTCTCTCCTCCCTCTCTCTCTCTCTCTCTCTCTCTCTCTCTCTCTCTCTTCATGCTCTCTTTTGTTGGGAGGCAAGTGGAGAGGATTGTGGTGCAAGAAATTAGTAATTCACAGAAGAAGAGGTTAGTTATTCATACTAGAACAAGTTTGATTGCATTGATTCATGCATCATCTTCATGTTCCTTGTTACTTGAATATATATTTTTTATGTTCTATGAGTTTACATAATTATTTAATCCATTATATTGGCATACTAGATGTTAAACTATGTTTAAACTTGATATAAATAAGTTTGATAGGAAATCCTAATGATTTGACCATGATCTAGAGTTGAACAATAAGATATTGCACATTTAGTATAAAATTACTTCAACAAGTATGTTTTTATCTTAATTAAGATCATGAAAAAGTAGGCTAAATCAAGTTAGATTAAAAACTTGTCTTAAACCACGATTTTATATTTAGAAGCCATGAAAATCTTATTTTTGTTTGATAAAAATTGGATCAAAACCAAAAAAAAAACAAAATTTGATCAGAAACCCTAGTTGCAGCCTTGAAAAACATGAGCATTAGTGCCACAGTGCCCAAAGTCAGGGCTAGCCGCACCACTGCAGTCACTTATCATGAGTTCATGTATTTACAATGCCATGGTATTCAAACCTCACTTATGGGTGTCGTGGCACTAACATAAGTTAAGGTCTTTTTGGATCACAACCCTATGGCACTTAGACCTAGCATCACAACGCTCGTGCCCTAACCATAATTTCAAGATTTATTTCATATGAATGCTTCAAGTATGCTATGTTTATGAAGATTAGTCTTATTTTCTCTATTTACTTTTTTACTAAATATGTAAGTAGTAGACCACTATTGTTATCAGTACTAAATGGACAAGCTTTTTTGTGCGTAAGTATTTAAAGGCCTTGGAGCGACATGATGGAAGAACTCAGTTTATAGGATTTTAGTTTATTTTATTTGCTTAGTAATATAAAAGTTTAGTGGACATTTTGCCTAAGTTGAACTCAGCTTTTAGATGGAAGTACTCAGGAAGATATATTTTTATTTAGATATATGGACATATATAGTGGTTATATATTTTAGTTTAATGAAAACAATCC
>JAURVB010011733.1:0-18270 GCA_033002965.1 Piper betle | reverse complement strand
CCATGTGGTAGTTTCGTAATAAAAATTTGACTCGGTCCTGACTCGAGTCAATATTACGAAATATATCCTAAAAATATTTTAAAAAATACCATAAAATATAATAATTCATTATAATTCAATTATTTTATTTTATGATATTTTTATGTATTTTTTTAATATTTTTTGGGATTTATTTCGTAATATTAACACAAGTTAGGACCGAGTCAAGTTTTTATTACCAAACTACCCCTCTCAAAAAATATGAAAAAAATAGAATTAAAAACCATAAAATAAAATAATCTATTAGAATTAGATTATTTTATTTTAGGGTATTTTCCTATATTTTTTAAAATTTTTTAGGATTTATTTCGTAATATTAACTCGAGTCGGGACCGAGTCAAGATTTTATTTTAAAATATGAACAAAATAGGGTAACATACTATAAAATAAAATAATCCATTATAATTAGATTATTTTATTTTATAATATTTTCCTGTATTTTTTTATATTTTTGGCATTTATTTTGTAATATTAACTCGAGTCGGGACCGAGTCAAATTTTTATTATAAAAAATTAACCTGCTACAGATTCAAGTCCCGACTCGGTGACAGCACTAGTTGGGTGGCACGGCAAAGGGTGGAAAAACAGAGTCGCCGGCAAAATAAAGGAGGGAGGAGGAAATTGGCAGGGGTAATTTTGTAATAAAAATTTGACTCGCTCTCGACTCTAGTTAATATTACGAAATATATCCCGAAAAATATAAAAAATATAATAAAATACCATAAAATAAAATAATTGAGTTCTAATTGATTATTTTATCTTATGATATTTTTATCTATTTTTTCATTTTTTTCTAGATTTATTTCGTGATATTGACACAAGTTGGGAAGGAAATGGGCAGGGGTAGTTTTGTAATAAAAACTTGACTCGGACTAGACTAGAGTTAATATTATGAAATAAATTTTAAAAAATATAAAAATAATTTCTTAATAAAACTTGACTCTTGTTGGGAGTGAGTCAAGTTTTTATTAAGGAATTATTATTATTTTTTAAAATTTATTTTGTAATTAAAACTTTACTCGATCCTGCACGGGAACGAATCAACTTTTTATTACAAAATTATCTTATATTTTTTTAAATTTATTTCGTAGTATTAAAAACTTGACTCAAGAAATGAGCGAGTCTAAGTTTTTATTACCGAATTATTTTATTTTTTTTAAAATTTATTTTATAATTAAAACTTGACTCGATCCCGCACGGGTCCGAGTCAAGTTTTTATTTTATGGTATTGTATTTTTAAAAAAATTTAAAAATCAATTTTGTAGTATTGACTCGAGCCAGAGTGAGCCAAGTTTTTATTTTATAGTATTTTATTTTTTAAAATTATTTTTAATATTTATTTCGTAATATTGACTCGGGAGCGAGTCAAACTTTTATTACGAAAATGCCATCGCCCTCTTCCACCCCGCCCTCCTCCCCCGCCCCTGTTTTTTCGCGCCACCGTCGGCGGTGCTGTTGGTGACGCCGGCGTGGGGTTGGGGCGAAACGGGCGGAGAGGGGGAGGGAAACGGGACGTGGGGCGCGGGGCGGAGCGAGGGCCGCGGGGCGGGGCGCGGCTGGGGTTTGAAAGCAGGGGAGGGGGGAAGGGTGGGGCGGGGCGCGGGGCGTGGGGGGAGGGGCGCGGGGCAGAGAAAGGGGCGTGGGGCGGGGCGGGGGCGCGGGGGAGGGGCGTGGGTGCGGGGCGGAGCGAGGGCCGCGGGCGAGGCGAGGGGCGCGGCGGGGTGGTGAGAACAGGGGAGGGGGGAAGGGTGGGGCGGGGCGGGGGCGCGGAGGGGCGCGCAGCGTAAGGGCCGTGGGGCGGGGCGGGGCCGCGGGGGAGGGGCGGGAGGCGCGGGGCGGAGCGAGGCGGGGCGCGGCGGACCAAACAGAGGAAGGGGAGGGGGGGAGGGGGGTGATTTGGTTTGGTTAATCTCAGCCGTCCGATCTCAATCGGACGGCTATAAAAGTCGACACGCCATGTTGGCTGCAGCATGTACCAGGAAAACTTTTCCATATATATATGGAAAAAGTTTTCCTGTAATAGAGCACAGCCAACATGGCTGTGCTCGAATTTTTTATAGCCGTCCGATCTGTGCTCGAATTTTTATAGCCGTCCGATTGAGATCGGACGGCCTAGATTAACCAAACCAAATCACCGCCCCCCGCCCCGCCCCCACCCTTCCCCCCTCCCCTGTTTTCACCACCCCGCCGCGCCCCTCGCCTCGCACCGCGGCCCTCGCTTAGCCCCGCACCCCACGCCCCTCCCCCGCGCCCCCCGCCCCGCCCCACGCCCCTTTCTCTGCCTCGCGCCCCTCCCCCCATGCCCCTTTTTATTACGAAATTACCCCTGCCAATTTCCTCCTCCCTCCTTTATTTTGCCGGCGACTCTGTTTTTCCACCCTTTGCCGTGCCACCCAACTAGTGCTGTCACCGAGTCGGGACTTGAATCTGTAGCGGGTTAATTTTTTATAATAAAAATTTGACTCGGTCCCGACTCGAGTTAATATTACAAAATAAATGCCGAAAATATAAAAAAAATACAGGAAAATATTATAAAATAAAATAATCTAATTATAATGGATTATTTTATTTTATAGTATGTTACCCTATTTTGTTCATATTTTAAAATAAAATCTTGACTCGGTCCCGACTCGAGTTAATATTACGAAATAAATCCTAAAAAATTTAAAAAATATATAGGAAAATACCCTAAAATAAAATAATCTAATTCTAATAGATTATTTTATTTTATGGTTTTTAATTCTATTTTTTTCATATTTTTGAGAAGGGTAGTTTGGTAATAAAAACTTGACTCGGTCCTAACTTGTGTTAATATTACGAAATAAATCCCAAAAATATAAAAAAATACATAAAAATATCATAAAATAAAATAATTGAATTATAATGAATTATTATATTTTATGGTATTTTTTTAATATTTTTTAGGATATATTTCGTAATATTGACTCGAGTCGGGACCGAGTCAAATTTTTATTACGAAACTACCCCTGCCTTTCCTCTTCCCTCCCCTGTTCCGCCGGCGACTCTGTTTTTCCACCGAACAGCCGATCGCCGGCCGCCCGCCGCCCGCCCACTGCCGGCCAATGATGCCCCTCCTTTCTTGATTCCTTACCGGGTGACCCAAGGTGGGCAGGACGAGTAGCGCGGCATAGGGGGCGGCCGGGACGTGGAGGGTGCGGCGGGAGGGGACGTGGAGGGCGCGGCGGGAGGGGACATGGAGGGCGCGGCGGGAGGGGACGTGGAGGACGCCGGACTTGACGACGGTGGCGAGGCGGTGACAGCACTAGTCGGAGCGGCGCGGCGGCGGCGGGCGGAGGGGGGCAAAAAAAATTTTTTTTTTGGAAGGGTGAGGGGGGAATGTCCAGCCGTTGGATAAAATCCAACGGCTGGAAAGATGCAGCACAGCCAACATGGCTGTGCTGCATCACAGCCTCCTCATCCTCATATATATATATATATATACACCTCCCGCAATTACGTCGCGTCGTTTATTACTACTTATTTGTCACGAATGACTAGTTATAATTAAGTGGCCAGCCGATAGATAAAACTTGAGCCCCTTGAGCCGTCAACTTGGTGGGACTGGTCCCACATCCCCAAATCCAGACGCCACTGCCGACATCGTGATTTAGCTTAAATATGCCAATTCACACACGAGTACGCTTAGTACTCTCATTTCCAATATTTGCATGTGTTAAAGTTTTCGATTCATCATCTACGACGTACTCATGATCATCACGTTAATTCAAAATATGATCCTAGATTCGTTACATATTGCACACATATAATAGATTGTTCTTTATTTTTATTTTTGGTATTACTTGATTCTGAAGTTAGTTATTAATTGTAGATACACTGCACGCTATGTTCTATGATAGCAAAATTATACGGCTCACTCAAGAAGCTCAAATTTCTAAGTGGACGTTACTACGCAGCTACCATCGACTCCTCGATCGATCGATATATAAGATGGAAAGTAAAAGCAAGATAAGATTAGAAAACGACCATTCTTAAATATGAAGTAGTTTTTGGAATGGACAGCTGACGATGATCTCCGAGCTTGGTCATCATCATTAATGTGACAAACTGCTATCTATTAGGGTAATCACTTCAACTGAGTCACACGTTCACGATGCCACTAAATTTGGTAATTAAGGACCACATGATATATATATATATATCAGATATACAGCAGCTATATATAAATGTGAGCATATATATAATTAATCTGAGACAAATTACTAGCTAGGTGGATCATGAGTTAGTATGTGGTCATATATTGGTTGAAGAAATAATAAGCGCCTTGAATAGAAAAACGTGGGATGTCCAAATGATCGGGGATCTGGAATGAAGCTAGATGTATGGTCCATTAATGGAAGCCATTAATCGAGCTCTTCCCCTGCAACTTTTCTTGGAAAATATTGAATATGCTTTACTGGAAGCGTAAAGTATAGATCTGTTATTTTTGCAGTCCAGCACGAGGCATTATAAATGGATGGATCATGGATTTGTGAATATGAATGGATGGGAGGAGAAGCGAGCGAGTCCAAATATTAATACCGGCTGCAGCCATGTGGTCCTGATTCATGGGTGCCCACCCTTTAGAGTGATATGACTAGTCCTCTTCTCATCACACCAAGTTTCTCCTCCTCCTCCTCCTCCTCCTCCTCCATGCCCACAAGGCCAGCAAATTGAGCAGGCGATAATATTAATTATTACATGTATCTTCGATCTGCGGATGCCATTCTAGTTAGTCAATACTTATAACAACTGGAATATCAATGCCTGCATGCCTCTCCTTTATATTTTAACTACACCCGCTAGCTATGTTGATTTCTCATCTAGTTTTACAAATGCTCAAGATCAATTGTAGTACTCGATCACGAGGAGCGGCCATAGGTGCATAAATTAGCCGATTCCACTCAGAATTGGCAGATTTTGCAAGTAACAAACTTGGTTAGTGGACTCATTTGGGTGACAAAATAGTCTACAAATCGGTCGATTCACCTCTGAGCCGATTTTTTCACCAACTAGACAAAGGATGGAATCGGTTAACTCGGTCCTTTCTTTACACAGGTAAAGTTTATCCATGAAAATTCAAAACCCTATCAGCATTTTCTCGTCGCAATCAATCATCATTGCTGCATCCCTCCAAGTCATTGCTGACCACCCAGCCCCAATCATCTCTGGAGCACTCCGATCACCACCGAAGTGAACCAAAGTTTGGCCACCACTACCACCCACCAGCACATCCCTACAAAGTCCAAGCCGCTGCCGTCGACCGCCTCTAGAGGACTCTGCCCACCTCTGGAGTGAACCAAACTCTGGCCACTACCGCCACCCACCGACACTTCCCTCCAAGCCACCACCAACCACCCAACCCTTCAACTACCGGCAAGGATCCCTTTACTAATCTCTTTCTAGCAAATAAAAATGACAGCACATTGAATACTACAATAAATGAAGCAATAACTAATACCAATATGTCAAATAATACAATTATAATTGGATCGTATTTTACTCTATCCGATGGTTTTTCTTTACCTCCTCTTCGTTTGGTATATTTCGTGTGTGTGTATATATATATAAATATATATGTTTGATATATTAATAATTTGTATATATATTTGGTATATTTAGTATTATATATATATGTATAAATGTTTATTATATAAGACCAATTTTAGCAAAATGATTTTTTTTTTTAATAAATCGGTCCGATTTAGTAACTCAAACCGATTCAGAGGCCGATTCCAATTTTTGTAACTATAGGAACGGCTACCAACTTAATCATGAGTTAAAGTTCTATTAATATTTACTGCTCAAGGCTACGATGTGCATCAATTGTACGTAGAAGTGTAAAACTGTTGCAGAGTACGTAGTGCTCATGAGTTACACAACATATATGTGTATACAGCTAGCTACTGGTTGGTGATCTGTCCGAGAACTTATATGGGATCGAGTAATGTCGGTGCAAGGCTCGACCGAATGGACACTTCCCTGCTGGATTAATCAATTACTACTTCTATTCATTTGGCTATTGTCAGAATTCGTACGCATCCGGTTATGCTCAGGCCCAAGCCATTGGCAAATGGCCCCAACGCTTGGGTGGTTAATAATTCAAGCAATTTCCTCAGCGTTTAAAATATATGATAAAAAAATATTGACTCTCCTCAGGAATTTTTTATCGTTGTTCATAATTTATAAGCACCCTCATCACGGAACGAACATTTTTTGGGAAATTAATATTGGTATTATTTTCGTCAGATATACTGTGATTGATAATGAAACATGGCCATCACTAATTATCAGGATAAGTTAGCATTAATTAAGCAAACCTTACGTAGTAATGCTTCTCAAAGAGTCAAACTGATCATGCCAGAGTTAGGTACGATTTCTAATTGATCTCCAGTGATGTCGGAGTCTTGTCAATTAGAAAAAAGTTTTGGGACGCCCGGTGGAGACGCAGCTGGGAATGCCGGGCGTCTCCACCGTAGATGATCACGTTCGGCGTCGCGTCTGCACCTGGCGTCTCCAAGTCCCGTTCTATCAATTATACTTGTCATAACGATCATATGGGAGCTCAAAAGTCAAACAATTAACTTGATAACAATGCGGGCTCAAAAGTTAAACGGGTGGACGTTTATAACTAGTCAGTGCAGTGAAGTGCGGTCCAGGCCTCCTTCAATGCTAGTCGTAGAAAGCCCAAGGCTCACTTTGCTAATTTCATGCAAATATCAGAGGCCAGGGCCCAGAACAGCCCCACGTTAATTCGTCCAGAGCAAATTTATAGATGTATATATATATATATATAGGAAAAAAGGTTTCTGTTTTGCAGCACAGGCAGGATTATTGTGGATTGACAAAGCCAAGTTTGGGTTTTCCAAGGCCAACCTTGCCAATTTCATCTTCGTCTTGTAGTATAGTAGCGCATGGGTTGAATAGCAAAAGGAGCATATAATTAGTAGCTTTGAGTTATACAGTTAAAGTGTGTGCCTTAAGACTTTTAAACCGTCAGGTATATAGAAACTGTACGCGCGTGTTCACGAGAGCCATCACGGGCTGCAGTGCCTTGCTTCTTCAATCTTAGGTTAGCTGCAGCATTCATCAATCCTTTCGGTTTCATGCAAATAATGACTCGTCCGGCTAATGTATAGGGGTATCAAAAGGTTTAAATTGCAGGACCATCGCTTTATAGAGTTCTAGTGCCAACCGTGTCATTGAAAGATATATCTGCTTCAACGACCAACGTGAATAACATACAGATCAAAATGAAATACCAAGGCAATATCAATTGTCAAAACCCTCGCTCTGTTGCAGGTTTTATAGACGTCCAAGTTGAACATAGCTCTAGTTAATATTTACTTTTATGCTGTAAGCCTACCATGACACCATCATTCAATTATTCTCAGACCCCACATCATTCTATCACCCTTGGGAATAAAAAAAAATTCTGCAAAGGTTGGGTAGCACCTGGAAACATGGAGATGCTTGATGTTAAATCATTCTAAAACAAACTACAAAGTAGCAACTACTGGGGATACTAAGAACGACATTGTCCCCTCTTACTCCATCGAACCAGCTTCTTGCTTTCAAAGTCGACACAATTTGAGGCAGTACACCCAAAGAGAACTCTTTACACACAGTTTCCGAAAAAATGAAACTATAAAAAAACATCGGCATACTGTTGCGAATGCAAACATTGTCAAATGCTCCTTATATGAAGGTACACCAATCACTCGAAGCTATATAATGAGCAGTTACAAAGTGACAAGTTAAAGTTTCTCACTTATCCTGATCATGAAAGAATTTACAGCCGAAGTGTCTAACAAAATCCATGAAGACTCGAACAATTCATGGAAGTATTCGACTCTTATTTCCTCAGCCGCTGCTTTAAATGCAGCACCAAACCAGTTCCCTTGGATTGCGCCTATCCTCGGTTTGCTGCAAACCCCAACAATGAGGACTTTGTTGCTCTCCCGAGCCAAGCATGCACAGATTAGGGGCTTCATTTTTGCCCCCTTTTCACGCAGGGCATCCATTAAGAAGTAGCCGAATTTGGTTAATGCGAGAGGATACCCCAACAACTTAGAGTCAACTGCATCTTCAAGTTTTACCCACCTAAATTTCCTGGCACTTCTAATGAATCCGCTTTTTGTTATAGCAGTGCTCCCCTGCCTAATGATGGCCCTCTGAACTTGGATAGCATTTTGCATTCCTTTTCTCAGTTTATCTTGGTTGTTGAGAGACAGAGCAGAATATGCAAACCAGAACTGCTCGGCAGTGGAGTCACTTGTACATTCTGCGTAAGACTCGAGTAAAGATGTGACCCCGTACACCACATCAGCAGCTGATACTTTTGAGCTGTAACCATGAAGTCTCAAGAAGCTTCGGTAGTAAAATTCTGTCAAACCGAACTCCGGCAAGAACCTCTCAAACTCGTCCTTCATCTTCTGCTTCACTTCAATGCTCATATACTGGAATTTCTGCTGACACTCTTGGAGAGCAAACCCCATCCTGGCCAAGAGAAGCTTCAGCTTCTTCAACCCGTTATCGCTCCAGGTTTTCAATTTGGTGGCCATATAGGAGGAGCAGATCATAGAATCAAACAAGTTCCACTCCCGGAGTAGCATCAGTCTGGGTTCATCCTCGTAAGCAATTCTAGAAGAGTCAGGTGCCCGAACTTTGGTGCCATCTTTAAGGGTGACAGAAGTGATTGCCTCCAAATTGCCGGAACTGTTAATGTGTTGCTCAAGCTCCATCACTCCGGCTTGATACCTCTCGTTTGTCAGTTTCTCATGGACAAATTGATCGGTGAGAGAGACACAAGCTAACCAGAGCAGCTCGTTGGTATTCTTTCTAAGGGAATGAGACAAATCAAACATCAGGCATCCAGACGGCCGTCCATGGAAGGTACCAACCTTGTAATACGTTGCTTTGAGCTTCCAATACGCATCAGGATCATCGAGATTAACCCCCCCAGAGTCGCGCCGTCTTCGTTTGCGAGCACTGCCGCCTCCCTCCTCTCGATCACTCTCACTGTCACTTCCCTCGTCACTGTCAGACAAATTATCCTCCAATTCATCATCGCTATCCAAGCTAGATTCATTGGCCAGCGCCGAGACAGGGAAATCATGGTGCAAATCGGCATGGCCCTCATCGTCGCTTGTGTAAAGGACGACGACTTGCCTGTTCTTGTCACAGAGGTTGTGGAGATGAATGGGTCGGTGGCTGTCGACAACAAAAACCTGGGCCAAAGGGCCCAGGTTCAAAAGACGGCGGAGATCACGGTGGCAGCCCCAGTTGATGAGAAGGATGGAAAGAGCCTGATGGGAAGAAGACTTGAGAGCTGGGCCGGCGTATTTCTGGATCTCACCCAAGGATGAGACAGGGTAGCAAGAGTAGCGGACGGAATCGGATGACAAAATGTGGGTGATGATCTTCAAGGAGCAGAGGGAGTCAACATCGGAGGTGGAGGGAAAGATGAGGAGTGGGGTGGGAGAGGAAGCCGGGACAGAGGTGCGGATACGGGAGTAGAACGAATCAATTCTCACCTCCCTCACCATAATAATACCTCACCTGGCTGGCTTACACAGGCTAAAGATATCTCCCTCTCTCTCTCTCTCTCTCTCTCACCACCACCACCACCACCCAAAACCCAGCTTTAAAGAGGTATCAGTTATAGGCATATCATCTCACAGATCAACCTCAATTCATCACAATCTTTAAACAAAATGTCACTTCCAACACAACACAATTACACAGGCCAAATGTCACTTCCAACACAACACAACAAGCACTACTTGAGGAATCACGAGTGCGGGGCGAGAAGAAGAAGGAGAAGAAAGACGATGAATACGTAGAGAATTAAAAAGAAAAAAAGGGGTTGGTCGGAAACTGAACCACGCAACCGTTTGTGAGATGTGTCCGAAATTCCGATGGCCGCCTCAGAGTGGAGTGAGGGAAAGGAGGTTATGCTACAGGGAAGAAGGATAGAGGGGGGTCAGATGCCAGATCCGGCGTCGAGGCTCATCATACTCCCTTTTTTCTTCAGCATTCAAAATGGAAATGAAATTATGATGACGAAACCAGGTGGGGAGATTGATTGCGAATTTCAAATTTCAAATTTCAAATTTAGGGACGCCGGCGGCATGCCCCTAACCGGTGGCGCGGAGGGTTTACCAAAAAAATCTATATCTGGGCTTTCACACACATCAATAAATGGGCCTCACGCTGTTGGGGCTCCCCGGAAATTTCACACCAAAATTGAACCGGACCGAATTATTCGGTTTGGTTTGCTCCGGTTCGATTTATTCAAAATCAAAACCATTAAAACTATATCAAAATTGGTTATTATTTATATATATATATATATATATATATATATATATCGATTAGATGTGGAACATTCTCAATAAATTGCACCTTTTTTACCTACTCAAAGTTCTGGATTTTTTTTTCTAAAAAAAAGTTCTTACTTCTTACCTTGTCTGCACTTGATCTTTTGCATTGTTGGTAGTTGGGAGGGAGCTGGTTAATAAAATCAGCGTTCGTTTCGCCATGCAAACGTGGGTGTTCGCGGCTCCAAACTCGTTACGCTATCAAAGTGAGGCCCTCATTCATATGTGTAGCCCAACCCCTCAGTTACATCAACCCAACAACAATTCGGGTAAAGATCACAGGGTGTGGACTACACATATGAATGGGGAACACACTTCGATCTTTTACTAGCAACAACACTACAGAACATGCTAAGATTCAATATATTGGGGGGAAAAAAAGAAGATGATAGACAGAAGGAAAAAGGAGAAAACAGGTTTTGATTTGAAGGAGCATTTCATGGAATGCTTGTATATATAGGAGTGCTCAAGGCCGTCCTCATTGCACCCTATTTCAACTTTGTTTGTTTGTATAATAGTTTAGCTTCTTTTCCAGGAGTTGTCAAGGTCTTCACGCAGCACATTCTTCGTCCTCTGGAATTTCTAAGCATTTCACAATAGTTGAAACCTTATACCCCGGAAGACAAGCAAATGTTAGAGAGATTTCATTGCTAATCTCAGTTTATTTACTGGAGAAAGCCTCTCTCATTTCATGGCCAATTACTCCTCCGGTCATTGTTCTACCAAAACACCAAGTCAATAAATATTTTGTTATAAACACAGTTTTAAGGCTATAATCCCCACCACATCTGCCCCTGTTTCATAGGAAAGTACCGAACTTTAACAAGCAAATATCATAAACGACGTTACCTATCTAAATCATCCTAATCATAGTCGAAGATGCCCAAGGCACCTCCAAAGAGGTGTCAAGGTCTTTACGCAGCACATTCTTCGTCCTAGGAGTTTCTAAGCATTTCACAATATTTGAAACCTTATACCCCCGAAAGACAAGCAAATGTTAGAGAGATTTGTAAGAAGTGGACTTGCTAATCTCAGTTAATTTCCTGGAGAAAGCTTCTGCCATTTCTTGGCCAATTACTCCTTTGGTCGTTGTTCTACCAAAACACCAAGTCAATAAATATTTGTTATAAACACAGTTTTAAGGCTATAATCCGCACCCCATCTGTCCCTGTATCCTAGGAAAGTACCGAACTTTAACAAGCAATTACCATAAACGACGGTACCAATCTAAATCATCCTAATCATTATCGACGACGCCCAAGGCACCTCCAAAATGTGTGAGCCAGCGAAACTCTTAAACAGTTATTGAGCAAGCACACTCGTGGTTCATAAAATTGGTTCGCCTTTGTTCTGAACGTTTGCTTGGCAAGTTCAACGTTAATTTGCAAGATACAACTTTTCCACCCACATTAAGAAAAGATGAACATCTAGGATGATTAATTTGTGATATGTGGTTGCCATAGAAGTTTCACATTACGCCAATTGATGTATCACATTTGACAAGGAAGAAAAACCTTGTAGCCAAGCATGTAATTAAGAGGTCAATAACTTATCAAGTTCCAAGCTTACAGGAGGCAAAACAGGGGAAATTAGATGGGCCTAAAACCTCTTTAGAGGACCAGAGATGATATTTGACTAATACCACCAGGACAAAAAGTGGCTGTTTACAGAAGCACAAACGATGGGGAATGCCTACTATACATATGCTCCATGTGATATAAGCAGCTCCATCTCATCTCTCTTTTTCCTTTCATCTGCGGGTTCTTCTCCTTTGACCTTTTGAAACCTTAATTGATGTTTTCCTCTTAGAGGTGCCTGCCAAGCTTTCATCTTGTTCTTTGTCATTTCTCTCATCTTCGCTTTCATTTATCTCTGTCCTATCAGTAGAATCATTGTCTTGCCTTGGAGAATTTTCATTATCATCTTGTTGTTGATGTTTGTCCCGTAACTCTCTCAATTTTGCTTTCTTCGAATTCAGTACTGCCACAAACTAGAAAGAAGATGAAAAGTTCTCCTTAGACACATCGCTACACGTGCAAAATGTACATTACACACAGCCTTACAAGCCTTCCCACAAAAAAGCATATAGATAACCGTCAATAAAACTTCATATTTACTTTCTGAAAAAAGTAGAAAAAGAAATCAATTGTTTCAGAAAATAAAAAAACTTTAGTTTATATTTTTGAGAAAATTTTAGCATCCTATCTTTTGTTATCCATTTACGAACTGTTAAACAGCAAACAAGCACAACAAACAGAAACTGATTAATTACTTGCTCACTGTTGTCAGAGGTCCATACTGTTTAGATATTCCTCAGAAAAAAGATCATAACAACAACTAGTAATTTCTCATTAGGAGTAGCATGTCCTAAAACTATCATTTTCATCAAAGTGCAAGAGTTTAACCATTTTCAAAACACACACCTTTCCGTACACAGCAGATTCAAATTCTTCCCTCTCATTTTTAAGCTTTTCACTTTGGGCTAAGCACTTCTCAGCTTCAATCTTGAACCTTTCAAATGCTTTAGACCTGCTAACAACTTCGTCCTGTGTAATCAAAACAAGAGATCCTAACCTCAGTGCTGAATAAGATAAATTATAATCTATTAATCTGAAAAGGGCAATGCAAAAGGAACATAATAATAATAATAATAATAATAATAATAATAATAATAATAATAATAATAATCATCATCATCATCATATCACCAACTGATAATTTCTCCATTAAATTCACAAAATGTAGCAAGTCAAAAAAATCCAAGATTTAGATGACATGCTGAGAAAATAAAGTGGAGTCATAACAAGGAATGATGAACCAACTTGTCTTCATATGCAAATTAGCCTGTACGAATTGGCGTGGAAACTATAGTGAATTGATTGCATAAGGCATATCATACATGTAAAATGACGGCCACCAACTTGCATTTTAATAATTTCGCAACTACAAGCAAGCATTGCATTCATAGACATCATAATAGTGGTGAAGGGCAATAGACACAAATAATGTAAAGCATGCTAATAAGAAAAAGTATGAGCAGTTGAAGAGTAACAAAGTCAATAAAACTCCATTCATTCTAAAAGGCCGAGGCCAGTTGAATAATTGCATCCACAGGGTGAATGTAAATCATCCCAAAGAGTTGATTCAGGAAAAAGAAGGCCTAGAAGCCCGTCCGGCAAGTAATTGAGATATTCGGCCGTAGAAAGGTCTAACTTACGCTAAGTCGAATATTTGCATCCATGAGGAAATCGAGGACTTGGAGTGTGGTTTGCTGGCTGTCTGGGGATGGCCGGCACTTCCACCGCCACTCTAGTTTAACCCCTTCTTTCTCAAATGTCCAGGACAACTGCGCTCAACAACCAAAAAATCAAAATACCGAAAAGTTTGGAAGAAAGAAGAGGAGGGGTGTTCCTGACCCGGCGGTGTCCATCTCCCGCATGGGCAAAACGATAAACAGAATGAGGCTGCTGGAAACCCAAGTACTTCTCCGAAAGATGTATGTACTCCGAAACCGCCTGGTCCCACTGCTCTGCCCTCTCTAAAACCTCACTTTCCGATGCTAAGCAAGATAATCGAACCCCATAATAAAAAATTTTTTTTAAAAAAATCTTACTTAAAAAAAAAACTTAAGAAAAACGAAGGAATATGTTAAAAGTAATAAATAGTCTTCGATTCCCATTTATGGGAAAACAAAAAAAAAAGAGAGGGAAATACGAACACAAACCATTGCAGGTCCAAGCATAATGGCCGTCTGTTATGCAGAGGAAGAAGTGGAGGGAAACCAGTGGGCTTTGATAAACACGACACTGCTAGTATTATTATCATCATCATTATTGTTGGGTTCATCGCCATCGCCATGGAGTTGGAGCCTCAAGCAGGTATATCTCTCCCCCGAAGAATCCACATCCATGGCGGGATTACAGAAACCGGATCCCGTATCCCGCCGGCCAAGAAGATGACTTCTTGCAGAGAGACGACGCAGCCTTTGCGGCTCTGTTGTTGTATCAACGGGTAAGCGGGCATCCTGTCGTCGGACATTCAACGTGGCCCATACCGTTCACCGTTAACCGTAATCAGTGACCGTTTACATGTATTATTAGTAGTAATTGAACCGTTGACCAAATTCACCGAGACTATATCGTAGCTAAATTTTAACTAATTTGTACTCAATTAAACGGACAAAATTTGGTCAATTCTTTATCATTTTATATAACGCATGTTACACATCTACCAATAAAAAAATATAAAATACAAAATAAAAAAACCATAATTGTCTAAAATATCTTCACATAAAATATATAATATTTTTAATGTACAAAATAGAATAAATTAATATTATAATTACAACAAAAAAACTTCAACAATCATGAGTTACAAGCATTATAGCAATTTTATGCATCATACAATTCAAGTAAAAAAATAGTCTATATATAAAATGACATAATTATCTTCCTTACAATCATTTAAATAGTTACGGTAAAAGCTTGTACCATAAACATTTATATTGCTAATTGGATTGGTTAAATTAATCAAAATTTTTAACATTTTCCAAAATGGTAAATAATTCATTTACCATATTTATGTCATTTTGTGATACCCTGATTTTGGTTCACCTCTGAAACAGATTAGAAATGTCGCGATCGAGTCGAGCCATATCTAAAGCAGCTAATTTATGAGCTTCGATTAATAATATAGATCGAAGTAACCTATTTAGTGTTAAGAGAATGGAAGACATTACTAAATACGTGTCAAAATATATCAAATATAAATAAAAGTATAAAAAGAAATAATTGCCCTGAGCTCAAGTGTATGTAATGTTTATCTATCTTCCCACCAAAGTAGACTCAAAGTCTCTCATAAGGGTGTTAATTAGGAGCGGTTGACCTTACATGATAGCGTCCCCTTCTTATTCATCTCAACCTTTGTCAACTTTAAAAACTATCCCTGGTGCGGGAACATCAATTTCTTTTTTCAGTCATCTATATCCTCCATATCACTCCTGGCCCTTAGTACAGAGGCCAAGTAATTTCAGACATGTGCCTTCAGTATCTTTTAAAAATACAAGTCTAGACATGTATTGCATTAGAGTACCCGTGAACCTCCACACTTCTCCAGGTTTGAAGAAATAAAAGGTTTGAAGAATTAAAAGGTTGAGTTATCAGGATCCTTCGGGAATGGAACAGACACTCACCAAAACCAGAGCCTGCTTTGACTAACACACGCCCTATCTCGAGGTGTGATTGTCAGTTTTTCTCTGTCTCACATCTCACTGGAAAACTTGAAAAAATCATATATAGGCCTCGAAAAGGGATTTATATAATAAGCCCGAAGGCAAGTTATGGTAGATCTTGTTTTCAAATCAGACTCGAGGGTTATTAACAACGAAAATAAAATACGTCTAAATGACTCGTGTTAAATGGGGTTCAGTAAAATAACTACTTAACACGTCCTACAATGTAGAAATTAAATCAGTAATAAAATATAGCGATAAACATTGAGAAGAGTCCTAACAGACATGTGGTACAAGTTCCAAGCGTGTCGTCTCATCTACGGCAAGCTCGAATTCTGAAACCTATATCAAACCCACTATTAAGTAAAATACTGATATCTCAAAATGATGCATGCTCGTGGTGTGTGCTCACATCATGAGTACATCCTAATAAAAGACTATTAAATAAACCAACAACTAAGCATACAACACGTAAATAGAGACATAATAAAGAAAATAACTAATAACAAATAATAAATAAATAAATAAATACATTCATGAATAAATAGACAAATAATACATACATCAAAATAATAATACTCTAATCATAAAATAATAATAATAATATCATTATATTATATAAATACATGGCTAAACACTAATAAATATCTCATATACTCGTACTAGTAACCATATAAATAATTAAATAAATAAATACATAATCTTTTGTCAAATAAATAAATAAATAATATTAATTAATCATGAATAATAATAACAATATCATAGTCATCCAACATAGAATACGTAATTAAATGTAAATAAATAATAATAGACATGCAACAAACAAACAAATAAATAATTAAATAAATAAATAAAGTTTAGTAAACATGAATAAGATTAATATTAATAAGTAAATATATCAATAATAATAACAAACAATCACATAAAAATTCATCATATACAATAAACATAAAAGTAAAAAGAAATCAACAATGAATGAATAAATAAATAAACAAATACTCATAACATCAAAATATACTAAATAAGATGAATATTCATCTAAATTAATGTAGAGATTCCCGACTTATAAAAAATGGTTGAAAAACGTAAATTGGCTGAAAATGGCGATCGAGTCAACCTGGCCAAGTTGATCGAGTCGACTCAGTTGAGTCAAGCAACAGTGCCGATTGGGCTAGACTTAGTTGCTGGATATGGACACAGTCGCAGGCAAGCAGGTCGGACGCGAACACGAGTATACGGGTCCGATAAGGAGGGCGGCTCTAGTTGCAAGAAAATGTCAACGGCAGCACGACTGTGGTCGTTGCCGGTCGAGATCGACAACTCAGGTGATCAGGAACACGGTGGTGGTGGCAATCGGCAGAGTCCGGCTGGCTCCTGGCTGGAAAGGGGGCAAAATCAATATCGAGGGAGGTGGTGTCTCCAGTGATGATCGTGACCACGACGGTGGTCATGGGTGGTCTCAAAATGAAGATCTCGATGAAGGTAATTTATCTGGGTGGCCAGATTGCCGGAGATGGCTTGTCAACACCGAAAAACAACCCAAAAGGGTGGTAGTGGCGATAGAAATCGAATGTAAAAATGTAGTCGCCGATGGCTACTATGGCGGCGCCGATGGTGGTGAGGCGTACGGATCGATAGCCGACTGCAAGGCGGTCATGGTGGTGCCGGCCCAGTGGCTGTGGTGAGCCAGAGACTTGTGGGGTGAGCCAAGTGGCAGCGGCACTAGGGTTAAAACTTTAAAAATCATGAGAAATCTTTGAAAAATAATTGGATGGAAGCTAGGGCTGAGATGGATGGCTCTGATCTTGTCATGTGGTATGAATTGAACGTCCGACAACTCGTGGCCTAATGGGGCCCACCTATAGGTATATGATATATATATGATATATGATATATATATATATATATATATATATATATACTATATGAGATATGAGGTTGTTGTGCTGCAGTGTTCTAGCTGCTGGATTTCACTTTCCCCCTCCCCCCACCTATCTTCCTCCCCGCCTTCCAGCCATTTCGACCCCCGTTCCCAACGTGCTCTTTGTCCTCCCGCCCCCTTGCCGCGTTCCTCGTCCCACCCCGACGCTGACCCTCGTCCCCCCACCCCCCCTCCGCACCCTCATTCACCCCGCCCCGCCCCAACCCCTCCCTCCACGCTTCCATGCTGCTGGCCCCCCTTGCCCTGGCCGCCACGACCGCCTGCAATTACACATCTTGTCTCATCTCCCCCACCAAACCAATTAGTAGCGGTCAATCTCCTCCTTCCTCTCACCTGATTATCTTCCCCATCCATTTTGATTTCGCCCGCGAGTTCCTTCACTTCCCGGGCAACAAGATTATTTTCATGGCAGGCCGCTTCCCTTTCCTCTATTTGTTCGTGTTGAAGTAGGAAACCGGCTAACCAATTACCAATTTTCCTCGGTATCATTGTTAGCTCCTAGGTGTTTGATGATATGGTGTCTTAATCTATGCCACGTTTGTGATAGGGAAGTGCCAATTTTGTCATGGCGGGTAAAAAAGAAGCTGTTGAAAAGGCTCAGACCATTGAAGCCCAAGCTAGGGAATATCAGCCACAATGTTCGTTGCGCTGAATGTGGT
>JAURVB010011732.1:0-13268 GCA_033002965.1 Piper betle | reverse complement strand
TTAGACACCATCTCTGACTAAGGGTACAATAGAAAACATGTATATCTATATGTTGTGACCGTAACAAGACCAATATAATGCAAATAGGGCATTAACAAAGAAAGTTATAATTTTTATAGTGAAACAATGCAAGATTGTGATAACAATGCACTAAAAATACATAACTATTTATTTACATGCTTAAATGTAATTAAACGATCTTCTACAGATTCCTAACAATCAGTTATAGATGAGAAAATATAAAGTAAATGCAAATAAGAACAAATACAAGCGAACAACAACACAAAACGATAGGGAGAGGTGGAAGAGGAGACCTTTGCCTCAAGGGGGACCAGAGGGAGGTCTTTTGGGGCTTTCTACCCCAAGATCTACGACCCTAGGTGGCTAGGCTTGGCTAGGAGGGGCTTGGAGAGGTGGAGAAGGCCTGGAGATGATGAGGGGACAACAAGGAGCAAGGAGGAGGATTGGAGGAGATGAAGAAATGAGGGAACAAAGGGAAACAGAGGGGGTTTAAAGAAAATGGGGAAACTCCCAACCACCAAAGACATGATTAGGTGATGTCTTAAATAAGGTGTCACACCTAATGAGACATGGATGTCAGACCTAATGAGGTGTGGGTGTTATACCTAATGGATTGGCCTAAAACCCCAAAACTTAGGGTTTTCACCCTAGATAGGCTGGGACGACATTAGGTTAGTTCCACAGGTCTCATAGGTTTATGATAGTCCGAAAGGAGTTAAAAACATATAGCTAGCAACCAAAACACGCGTGGGACATGTTCCTAAATCTAACTAGACTCGACCCAAAGAAAACGAAAATAAGAGTTGGGATGGTGTAGTGTCCAATCGGTCGCTGCCAAGCACTGGGGGGGACTAAGGATGTGGCTCGTATATACATACGATACATATTCA
Source organism: Piper betle (assembly GCA_033002965.1). Lineage (NCBI taxonomy): Eukaryota > Viridiplantae > Streptophyta > Magnoliopsida > Piperales > Piperaceae > Piper > Piper betle. The sequence continues at coordinate 12,357 of JAURVB010011732.1, read as the reverse complement.
TGTGGCAAAAAGGGCAAGGCAAGCAACTTGATTTTGGTCGTGACCGAATGGAAACTAAAACTGTTGGGCGAAAAGTTTGGGTTGTACACTACTCTTGGCTCTACATTTTCCAATGCTTTTTATTGGGTCAATTCAACCTCACTCTTGTTTGGCTCCTATAAATAGGATTGCCCTTGGCTCCTTTAAATTATTGAAAAAATCAGATATATCTTGTATTTTCAATCTTGCCATTCATCTACTTTATTTTGTCTTTGAAATTTTCTTTTCATTAATGAAAGCTCATCTCTTTACAAAATCTTCCATGCTACTTGGTACATTAATGGAGTAAAAAGCTTCTTTGCTCCATAACTATATGAATCTTAGCATGATTTATTCAAGTTCATGTTAATCTCTTAATTCTTTTATTAATAGAATTGTTTGATTTAACGTGTTTTTCACACTATAAGTAATCTAGCCAATTATTTGTAGGATCTTGAGGTTTAACTAGATTTTAAAAGAAATTAATTAAATTAGTCATCAATAATTTATCATACGACAGGTCTTATGATTTGTTGGTGGCTCTAGTCGAAAGATACATAACATCGTATGCACTTGAATGACAAGTCTTAATGCATTACCTTGTTGATCAATCAATTGTCACTGGAAGGTAGAAGTGGAGGAGAAGTAGTAGGAGTGAAGGCATATCCTTTTCCTAGTGTAATAATCCGAGTGAAAAAAGAAAAGAGTGGGGTATGGTTAATATTAAATTTATGCTAGGGAAATTCAACTCTGAAAGAAATTTTATCATTGGATTTTTTTGTAGTATTTTCATTGCTGAATTTAGTTCTCTTTTTTCATACTCTTTGTTTTTCATTCTGTGAACTAATTTGTGTAAATTGCTCTTCTTTGGGGTCGAATTCTATACTACTTGTAACAACAGCATTCTCTTGCGTGATTCATATTTTTCAGAGCAAGTTTTGGCACCATTGCCTCGGAGAGAATTTACTTGTTAGTTGTATAATTAGAACATAGAGTCATTTATATATTATGTTTTAAAATTTTTAATTTTTATTGTAATTAAAAAGTGGGTACATTTTGTGTATGCATCATTCGGTGCATTGATTTGTGCTTTCCTTTGATTAGGAGATCAGGCAAACTTTTTGTAAGTTGTGTGCCAAAGGAAAGTAAGTAAAAGAAGCAATTGAGGACGTAAAGATGGATCAAAACCCACCATCACCACTTGCACAACCTCTACAAAATGTCCAACTGGTTGCTAATGAAGATTATTGCGCATTCCAAGATTGGCGTGTTCTATTAGTTATAGCTCTTCAACCTAGCATAATTTCACCTCCTGTTGATGCTACGAGTTTTGAATTAATTCTAGTTGTATTTAACATGTTCCAAACTATAGGACAAATTAGTGGACTACCAAGTGATTATCTTGACAGTCATATTATTGATTTTCTTTTAGTTTATGGCTTGTATAAACAACTCGGTGTCTCAAGTGATGCATTCCACCTTTGGTGTTTCCCATTTTTCTTAAGTGGGAATGCCCATGATTGAATGTTTTCTTTGGACTCAATTTTTGCTAGGGATGATTTGTTAGAAAATTTTTGTTAAAATATTTTCCTTCCACTAAGACTGCCCATTTGCGTAATTAAATACTTTTTTTGCAGTATGATGATGAGTACTTCTTTGAAGCATGGGATAGATTCAAAGATTTGTTGAAGAAATGCCCCTACTATTGTGTAGAAAAGTGGATGTAAATCCAAACCTTTTATAATGGTTTTTTACAGCAAACTAAGAATATCGTGGATGTTGCAGTGAATAGGTCGATGATGTGGAAGAGTTCTAATGAAGCACACCAACTATTGAAAATGATGGTCCCTAGTAACCACCATACTCAAGAACAGAGCTCTTTTTGCTCAATTTAGTGCCTTGTCTAATCATGTTTTAAATCTAAGTTTGCAGGGGCAAGGACATCCGATAGGACCCATGGAGAAGCAAGAACTGGACAATAAGGAAAATTTCATGGAACAAGAACTTAGCCCCTAGGTACCATTCCCCTCTAGGCTAAAGTTGAAAGGTAATGAAAAATATTTTCAAAAGTTTCTTGATGTATTTTAAAAATTACACCTAAATATACCTTTTATTGAAGCTCTAGATCAGATGCCGAGTTACGTGAAATTCATGAAGAACATCATGTCAAAGAAGAGGAAGCTTGAGGATTATGAGATGGTGGCCTAAACTGAGGAATGCAGTGCTATCCTTTAATGGAAGCTATCTCCCAAGCTAAAGGATTCAGGAGAATTCATTATTCCTTGTTTTTCTGGGGCTAATATTTATTGCAAAGCTTTATGTGACTTAGTCTCTAGTATTAATCTTATGCCCTTTTTTGTCTACAACAAGATGGGAGTAAAGAAGTTTGTCCCTATCAACATCACATTCCAATTGGTGAATTGGTCATTAGAGTTTCCCGAGGGACAAATTGAAGATATCTTGGTTAAGGTTGAAAGGTTTAAATTCCTACAGATTTTGTTATCTTAGAAATGGAAGGCAAAGGTGATGATGTGCCTTTCATATTCTGGAAAGAATTCTTAGCAACTGGGAAAACAATAATTGATGTGCAGGCTGGGGAACTCACACTTAGGGTCAACGAGGCACGGGTAACATTCAATATTTTTAAGTCAATGAAGCTTCCTAACGCCACAATTTAGTGTTTTTTATAGATGTATCTGAGAAGCTTGTATACAAGGGTGTTTAATTGGCCGATCCTATGGAAAAAGCTTTGGTTTCAGTTTGTGAGAATGACAATGAAGTTCAAGAGATGGTGAAATGGCTGGATTCATCATCCATGTTAAAAAAAGACGTAGTATAGTTGAACCTTTGGAATGACCCTTGCAGAAATTGCAGCCATCAATTGAAGTTTCTCCCTCCCTTGAGCTCAAACAACTTCCGAATCAATTGACGTATACTTCCATGGGACCAAATGATATTAGACGATATCAAGGGCATCAACCCATCTTTTTGCATGCATAAAATCATTTTGTAAGAAGGTAGTAAGAAGTCAGTTAAACTCCAAGGGCGGCTCCAACCCAATCATGAAGAGGTAGTAAAGAATGAGGTAATAAAATGGTTGGAAGCAGGAATCATATACCCTATTTTAGATAGCTTATGGGTAAGCCTGATACAATGCGTACCAAAGAAATGGGGTATGATGGTGGTGTGAAATGAGAACAATGAGTTAGTTCCAACTAGAACCCTCACTGGTTGGAGGGTGTGCATTGATTATATAAAGCTTAACAAAGCAATTAGAAATGATCATTTTCCTCTTTCTTTTATTATCCAAATGTTAGATCGTTGAGCTAGTAACAATTTTTTCTATTTCCTTGATGGCTATTTAGCTTACCATCAAATCACCATTGCGCTAGAGGACCAAGAAAAATGACATTCACATGTCCTTATGGTACTTTGAATTTTTGGCATGTGCCATTTGGCTTATGCAATGCCCCTACTATATTCCAACGGTGTATGACTTCGGCCATTTTCATGGACATGATCAAGCATGGTTTAGAAGTTTTCATGGATGATTTTACAGCTTTTGGTGAAAAATTTGATGATTTTTAACATATTCTTACACGTGTTACAATGTTGTCAAAATACTAACCTTATTTTAAATTTGAAAAATGTTATTTTATGATACAAGACGGAATTGTTTTAGGATATAACATGTGTAAAACCCAGGCCATTTGCCTGATGGTTTTGAGTTAGTTTAGTCATGACCTGAATCGAGATGGTTGGGTCTGGCCCTTCTTCCCGATGGTTTGTGTATGATATGGTGTTGTTTGTCTGGCCCAAGCCTCCATCATTGTTCGGTACACTTGTTTAGACGCTACGTGCTTGGTCATGTGGAGTCAAGTTAGACGCTAGGACCGAGTTCCTCATGTGTCTATTTTATTTGCCATGTGTTGGAACCCCTTTTGGATGATCCTAGCCATTGAGGGACCTGTGACACAGATCCTGAGGTCACCTTGGCCGCCTTAGGGTGCAAACTCTAAGTGCACATAATCTGCACTTAGCACAATGATATCCTCCCAGTGCTATTGTGCTAGCAGTTTTAGGGTTTTCTCAGTTTAAGTATGGGCACAAAGGCGCTGGATTTTCCCTCCCATTTATCTCTAGATGCAAAGGCATTGGCCCAATGCCCTTGCGGCCCCTATTGTGTGCGGTTCAGATCACGCACCTAGCTTCCATGACTAACCAATCAGTTGACCATGGTTCGACTTGGCAGAGGACAGCGCAGAAATGGTAGAGTGACACCCTTGTGCCGGAGACAAATTTTGCTTGCAAATGGAAGTCATTTTCCACTCTTTTCATCCTTTGATCTCCATCCCTCCAACCTTCCCTTCCTCCCTTGCTCTCCTACTTTCTCCTCTGTCCTTTCTAGCTTTTACTAGCCTCCCTAATCTAGCCAAAGCTCTTAGTGTTGTAGGTTTTTGGGTAGGAAGCCCTAAGAGAGACCTCGAGGTAAAAGTTTCACCATTTTCCTCTTCTTGCGTATTGTTGTAGTTCTTGCATGTTGTTGTATGTTTGTATGCATTTTTCTAGATCTTCTATCATGAAGAGCTACTTGTTATGAGTAGTTTATCTTTAGAGTAATGTCATTTGCATGTTTATATCAATAGTGATGATTTTTACGATATATATCTGTAAAGATTTGCACTGTTTTGGTAGATCTCTTATAACTCATGTTGTGAACTCCACTTTGAAGATATTTATTTTTTCGTATTCATTAAAAGATAGATCTACATGTTTCATGAAAGATGCTTTGTCTGTTTTGTCCTTTATGATCATGTATGGATGCCAAAATTAGATAAAGGTAACGGCTTTCCTATTTCCAGTGACCTACCCGCCATTTTCCCCCAATTTTCTGGCATGTTTTAAGTCATATTTTGATGAATTATTTTGCATGTTTCTAGTTTAACATGTTAGCTAATTTTTAGTAAATTACCAAGTTAAATGAATGTCACTAAAGGCTTGAACAAAACACATAAAACCAATGTATGCTTGCTATGTGATTGCTGTAGTATGCCATGCTTTGAAATTGTACTCTCTCGAGCTTGCTAAATGATTTTATAAAAATCTTAAAAAGGACCTACTAAGTTTCTACTAAAAACTCATTAATTTTGGGCTAATTTAAATGTCAGTTGAGTGGTTATTTAATTTTGATTTTTTGGAGTGTACACGATTGAAGGGGAAACCATGATTCCATAACTTTGGTTGTAAACCTTGAAAGCCTAGTTGTTTGGTGCATGAAATCATATAAAATTTCACCCAGATCTTAGGTTATGTCCTTACAAACATCTATCCTAAATTTTGAGAAGCCAATGGCTCAGTATATTTTCAGTAGAAATTTCTTAATCTATGTAGGTCTAGCTAACTCCAGAAATATCCTAGCCAATGCCTCTCTACTCCCATAGTCCACTCAGGCCCAAATACTTAAAATTTGTACATGAAACTTTTGTAGGATTCAAATCCTATGGTATTGGATAACTCTTCCTATTTTACCCTAGGACCTATTTGGCGTCTCCAAACCCATGAACAAGCTCGTAAGAAAATTGGCATGCAACCCAGGAACACTGTTCCGAACACCGTAACCCGACCTTAGTGGGCCTAGCTTACCATGTTGCCCCGTGGGCCAACACTAGAAATTTTGATGTAACCCTTAGAGTGTCAGGGCCCACCATTCTGGATTTTAGCCCATTCGGATACCGTTTGGCCTGTCCAAAAATTGTTCGATTAAGGCCAGTTCGATAAAACCCTTAAGTGTGGAGATTTTTCCACTAAGTGTACTTGTAACCATAAACCCTAAATAAGCTACCAAATGAGGTTTAACACTGCATCTAAGGAAGATAATTAAGTTAATTAAGTACTTTTGGTGTTGTCCATGAGTTGCGGCTTTGCCTCGTTTTGCATAGCCGATGTGATCCGATTGTTGGTTCGAGTTTCATCTTTTGTTAGTATACGCAGGGTGCGCTCACTGATCTGGGACGCAGAGCTCCACTCATCTCAGGTCCGTAGAGACTCCTCCGCTCCACCTTCTGCTTGACTTCGTTGAGGGTCAAGATTTAATTATGTTTTAGACGTAGGACGACGTCATGTTGGCATTTTATCGGATCCCTCCGACGCCGTGGCCATCTAGCCCAATTTTTTGCACGTTGAACAAAACTTCCAAGGTTGAGATCCATTGATGGTTTTTGAAAGTTAAGCTCAAGAAACTATCTAAAATACAAATCCCTACCCAAGCCTACTTTATGTAAGTATATAAGGGTTTACAGTTTTACGAATCAAGAGAGTAATGTATGGGAAGTATGAATTGCACTACTACTCCTTTAAACCTAGAAGCAGTGCAATGTAATTGGATACTATATTATACAACGCATTTAGAGACTTTGTGGCACTACCTTAACAATATTCCAATTCCATATGGTGCACGAACCTAAGGCTCCCGTGGCACTACCTTAACGCATTTAGAGACTTTATATATATATATATAAGTCGGTGAGGTCCCGTGGTGCAGTGGCTAGCTAAGGTGCACGAAATCTAAGGCTCATGGTGGTGGCGGGGTCCTGACGATCATGTTTTATGTATTTGGACTATATGTGGATTGTATTATTTTATGTGCAGGTGACCTGAATTTCAATGAACCTAGTATAACTTTGGATTGGGTTTATGTCATGATGGATTGCGTATGAGTATTTATTATTTAATTTATTATTATTATTGTCATGAAGAGTGCTAACTTTGGGGCAAAGACTAACAATCATTTGCAGGGCTTGCAAGTCTCAATGTTTTTAAACATGAGATGAAGCACTTAAGGGTACGCGAAACTTATTTTGTTGCTGTTGTTTGTGTATTGAAGAAATGTAAATGGAGGAGCATAATGTTCATACCCCATGAAAATCCAAGTGAAAACAAGTGTTAGGGTATTATTAAAACGGTTACCATGCAAGGTTTACATACATAATGCATGTTGATCAGAATACCATAGAAAAACTATTACGCATTAAAGCTCCTAATATGAGTACTCTGAGCCATAAGAGAGGCAACACTTCCCTTGTAATTAAGAGGATGACTTTCATATGCAACGAATCTCCAAGCTACTGGAAGACAATACCCTCAATGCAGCTACAGAGTTGAATATTTTAAAAGATGCATATACATGATCCGGTTCTTATACTTAGTGTCAACCTTCAGTTAGGTAACTTATTCTTTTGATGATGTTGTTCTTATGGTAAAGTAAATAGTGGGTCATGGTTACCTACTCCACGTACCCCACAAATAAAAACTAAAAACACAAGGCATCATCACATACTAGGGCATCATACCCAAACACTCAGTCTTCACGTGGACCCTTTAAGCAGTATGAACTATAAGCTCATCTAATCTACTTTTCTCTGTCATACACACGACTGCAACCATATATGTTTTGCGTATCTTAATTATTCCTTGTCCTGTTCCAGGATTTTGAGGCTTATATACCTTGTAAATAATTGTTAGCCTTTTGCCACGAAGTTAATACCTTGCACAACGTTAATAATAATAATAATAATAATAATAATAATAATAATAATAATAATAATAATAATAATAATAATAATAATAATAATAAATGAAGACACGCATACAACACGTAACATATACAACATACCTACATAGGCCTTAGTGCACCCACCCACAATACATACGTTACATAATCCCGAGTTCCCAATACATAAGTTCCATATCCCAAGAAATATATCAGCAATACAATATATTAGACTACATTATACAAAACACAGAATACAGAGTTGTCCCCCGCCATGAGCCTCTTGACCCGTCCACCTATGCTAGCCCAAACATAGGTAATCACCTACATAGATATATGAAATCTATCAGTAATTAAACAAGTTAGACTACCCATTTGAAAATAACTACTGATAAAATAGTACTAACAAACGGGTATCTTTAACTCCTACGGAAATTCAAGAAACTTCGATAATATTATCACAAGGTGGTAAGCATAGGTCTGACACGACCAAACATCATAAAAACACCAGAGAAACTTAACCGCTTCATACTTATATGTGCATACTTACGCAAGCACATCCTCTATATATCGCCTGCCACGGTACTCAATTGGTCGGAATAGTGTTAGGTTTGTGCCTCGATTTTCAAAAACGCATTGTGTTTGCAGTACCCTACTTATATTGCACTACTTTAGGGTGTAAATGAGTACTTGTGCAATTCATACATCTTCATACTACGCACAATCATATTTGTGAAAACCGTAAAACTTGTATATTTATGTATTAGGCTTGGTTAGGGGCTTATATCGTAAGTTTCTGGATCTTCCGTTTGAAAACCAACAAGAGATTTCATCCTTGTAGTTTTATTAAACTGTGAATAAACCTGGCTAAATGGCCTGGTATTGGAGGGATCCAATAAAATATTGCTGACGTCGTCTTATGTCTAAAACTTGATTAAAACCTCACCCATTGATCTAAGTAGAGATAAGGCAGATGAGTCCTATAGACCTAGATGAATCAGACTCCTCGTCCTAACTGGCGAGCTCACTCTGTGTATCCTATCAAAGAGATAAAGCTCGAGCAATGATCATATCTCATCAGCACCCAAAATAAGGCAATGACTCAACACATGCACAACCCAAAATGGCTTACTTAACTTAATTATCTTGCTTTGTGTAGTGTTTAACCTCATTGGAATCTTGATTAGAGCTTTGGTGTTGCAAGTACACCTTGCAAAAAGTCTCATGTTTAGGGTTTCATCAAATGGATTTAATCGAATAATTTTTTGGGTGGGCCAAATGGTAATTTGGACCAATGGTATATAGTATCTGGAGCTAGGGAAACACATGCAAAACAAGACCCACTAAGATTGGGCTAAAGTGCTGAAATAGTATTTTTAGGCCGCACACCAATTTTGCTAAGTCTGGTTAATGGACTTGGAGACTCCAAATGGGTCTGGGTAAAAGATCAGGGTTAGCCAACATAGTGGGCTTTAGCCTAATAGAAGATCAGATCCAAAGCCAAGTAATTGGGCCTGAGTAGGCAGGGGAATGGTTCGCTGGCTAAGGCATTTCTGGAACTGTAGGGCCTACGTCACTTGAGAAATTCCTACAAAATCATCTACCCAACCAATGGTTCTGAAATTTTACAAAGATGCTATTGGGAAGAATTTAAGGTTTGGGTGTATTTTCATAAAATTTCATCACTCACACTGAGCTCAACGAATTTCGTAACTGGAGCTAGGGAATTAGGTTTACACTCTTCATTTGTGCACACTCCTAAAATCTGAGCTACCTAACCATCTAAATGAATTTTTAATTAATCCAAAATTTTACATGCTATCAATAGATTATTTATAACGACCCAGCCCAAAGTGCCTAATGGTCCTAAATCATCTCTTTAAACGTAGTGAACCAAGTTAAAGATCTATAGTTCATTCTCACTTATAAACAGGATCTTCTCCCAGTAGGTATTAGATGTAGGACTAAGTTGAGGGATCTCACCAATTGGCCAATGCTTGACATGAGTTTTACATATTTTACAAAAAATATTTTAGGGGCTCAACTAGGAGCTCAAATTTAGAACAAAGCCATGCACCCTAGAAACACAACAAACACATACAACAATTAGGAGTTTGTTCCAGCCTTCATGGAGGTCATTTTAGCTTGGTAGTCTAACGAGACATAGCTAAAACATACACAAGAAACATACAAAATATAACATGCAAAGGATACATAAAAAATGGGAAGAAAATTGGGGAAAGTGATGGATAGGCTACTAGAAGCAGGAAAACCGTTACCTTTTGCCAATTTTGGCACCATACATGTTCAGACATGCCAAAACAAGTGAAACATGCTTCATAAGCATTCTAGATCCACCTCTTATAAATAAGATGCAACTGATAGTACGTAAAAATATAATGTAGAGCAAGCATTATAGCAGATCTACCATGATCGTGCAAACAGGCAACCATGGCATGCTAAAAAATACATAATTATATAGTAAAACATACTAAAATCATGAAACTACCATGCAATAGAAATCCAAGCAACAAGAAAAAGATGCAAAGTGCAACAAGGAGGGAAGAAGCTTGTTTCCAATGCACCAAGAGGAGGTCTCGTGGGGCCTACTACCCACAAACCTACAATCCTAGGCCCTAGGCTAGGCTTGGATAGGCTTAGGAGAGCAAGCAGAAGCCAAGGAAGAAGGAAGGGAGGCTAGGCAGAAAGGGAGAGCCGAAGCAAAGCAAAGGAAGGTGACTTTTATAGAAAAGGGAAAACTTGCCAGTGCAAGGGCACAGGCACAACAGAAGGGCGCTAGCCACTGCAAAACCAGACAATGGAAGCATTGGCTGATGATGCAAGCGGTAAGGCTAAACAAAACCAGACATGGGCTAGGTGCAATAGCGTTGTGTTGGTGCCATTGCGCCAGACCCAAAACCCTAATTCAACCTTCTTTCCAGTGCATGGGTACTAGGAGGGCGCCATCGTATTGGAACCAGATTGTGCGCACTTAGGGTTTGCACACTAAGTAGATCGAGGCAACCTTAGAAAATGCACTGTAGTGTCCTACATGGGCTAGGATCAACCGAAAATGGGGTTTCAAACACACAGCAAATAATCTAGACTCTCAAGAAACATGGTCATAAACCTAACATGGCTCAACCCATTAAAAATAAAAAATAAGAGCCGACATAGAGTACTGTCTAGCCGGGCAACACCGAGCATAGGAGGAGACTAGGGTCGTGGCTCACACATACCATAACATTTATACCTGCGCGTGACAGAAGGGTCCGCAAACAACTCCATCCAACTCAAGACCAAACCAAAACTAAAACTATTGAGTGAAAAGCCCAAGTTCTATAGTATGTATGCACGGCCCTAGCCTCCATTGGTGTTCGGCACCCCTGTTTAGATGCTACATGCCTGACTATTTCATTTTCTGTTCGGTCCGAGTCGAGTGTAGTTAGATGTTAGGGTGGAGTCCCTTGCGAGTCTAGTTTGCTTGTTGTGTTCAGAACCATTTTAAGATAATCTAGCCCCTACAAGACCTGTGGCACATTTTCTAAGGTCACCTCAGCAACCTTAGGATGTGAACCCTATGTGCACAAACCCTGTGCTTTGCACAAGACCTCCAGCATTTCTGAAGGTTAGGGTTTATGTATGAGCACAAAGGCACTAGTACATCACCCTTGCGACCAAATTTAAACTTCCCCCCGTTTTTATCAAACACAAAGGTGCCCTCCCAATGCCCTTGCGCCCACACCTAACCCCTTTTCATGACGTTCACTTCAGCAGTGATGCACGTGAATTTGACCCATTCTTTTGTAGTCCAGCTTGGCAGAGGTCAGTGTAAAGGCGTCTTCCCAGTGCCCTTACATTGGAGTAATTTTCTACCTATAAATAGAACCTCATTCCCAAGCTTTTTGCCCCTTTGGGCTCTCATCGCTATCCTCCTTGCTTCCTCTTAAACCTCTTCTAGTGTTCCTCACTGTAAAACCCAGGTCTTTTGCCCCCATGGGTTTTGTGCCGGTTTGGTTTTGACCTAGACTAAGTGGTATGTCCTGGGCCCTCTTCACCGTTGGTTTGTGCATTGCATGATGTGCTGGAGACCACCGGGCCCAAGTAGCTGACCCGGTTGGGATGCATCATGTCACTGCGGTTCTATTTTTCAATTTTTCAAGCATGTCGAGTCTAGTTAGGTTCAGGGACGAGTCTCTTGCAAGTCTGGTCCCTTGTCATATGCGCGGAACCCTTTCAGACGATCATAGTCCCTACGAGACCCAAAAACGCAATTCCCCAAGGTCTCCCGGCCACCTTAATTCAAAAACCTCTAAGTATGTGCAACCTGGTTGAGCAAAGGATGTCGCTCCCAATGCCCTTGCACCAACACATATTTAGGGTTAGGGCTCTCCAGTGTGAGGCCGCAAAGGCACTTTGCGGGGGCGCCCGTGCACCCAGGTGTGAAACCACCATTTCTTTTAGCTATTGCAAAGGCACCACCTTGGCCAATGACCTTGCGCCCAAGCTTGCACTTGTGTGTGGCCCGGTTCACACTTTCTGACTATTGTGGTCCAGGTTTTAGCTTTCTATGGTCTGGCTTGCTAGGAGAGCACTCTTGCGCTAGAGCTCTTTCCCTTTCTGTAAAAACTCCCCTTCTCCCCCATTTTCTACCATTTTGCTCTCTTCTTCTTCGACCCTTCCCTTGGTGTTTGGCTTCCTCTTCCCCAGCATCTCTCCTCTTCTAGCCTCTCCAAGCGTGGCCAAGACCTTAGGGTTATAGGTATTGTGGTTGGATGCAACAATAAACC
>JAURVB010011730.1:0-38004 GCA_033002965.1 Piper betle | reverse complement strand
TAGCACCCCTTAGGATGGTTGTAGGACCTAGAATAGAGTTCCCTTAGAGTACATGTAATTGACTTTTCACATCAATGAGGATCAGAGCGACATGGGTAGATGTTAGTAGGTAGGCCTTAGCCTCGACATGGTTTTCCTAGATATAGGTTAGATTAGCACCTTGCAATACTCTAGAGTATATACTTGACCAACCCAGTAAGCCTAGCTTTTTTGCCGAGTTAGCAGTAGGGATCAGAACCAAAGAGAATGATGATGGTAATGTCAAAATAGACACAAAGAATCAGGAATGTTTGATATTGACAACATCACTAGCAGAACTCGCCATGTCAGCATAACTACAGTTAGTGAGGATGTAGATGGTTGTTAACGCAGTAGAGGATACAACTGATGTGTATCCAGGTTCGAGGTTCCAACTTCAGTAGAACCTCCTTAAGTTAAAATTTGGAGGATGAAATTTTTATAAGGAGGGAAGGTTGTATAACTAGTGATCCGAGTCAGGGTTTTATACTCATGAACCAGTCGATTCAATTGTCGATTTTAGTCGAGTTAGTTTCAGAACATGTGCACTAAGTTGAGGCCAGCCACGTGTATGAGCCATGAAGGCCATGTGTACCTAAGTATACGATGATAACGTCATCTCCGTCTCGACTGTCTCCTCCCCACTAGGCTATCCTCCTCCTCGACCTTCATCCCTCACAACAATACCACGTCATGGCATAAATGCCGATTTGCGGTGTTTTCGCTGGCTGCCGGCCGCCTTCACCGCCGGCCAATCGTAGGCCGGCCTCAATAGCCCCGGTCAGGCTTCATCACGTCCTAGCCACGTGCTCCAGTCCTAGCTCAGCCGAGTCCTCCCTCGGCTGAACCGCACCTCTGCCGACAGTAGTTGCGACCGTTGCCTCTATCACCGTTGTTGCCGCTTTCGGCACCAACATTAGGTATACATTCTTATCAATTTTTCTGAGATGATCGTGGATGTTATTGCATGATTGATTGATGAAAATTTGTGTCACAGTGAATTAGGGGAGAATGTGAAATTAGGTATTAATTTATAAATTGTGTGACTTGATCATGGATGATATTGTATGATTGATTGATGAAAATTTGTGTCACAGAGAATTATGAAAAAATGTGAAATTAAGTATTAATTTATAAATTGTGTGACTTGATTAATAATTGAATTTCATGATTGGATGTGAGTTATTTTGAATAGGAATGTTTTCATGAATATCATTGATAAAACTATACATGCAATTTGAAAGTGAATTGTATTAATGAGTTATTTACTATAGTTGACTAAGAATGCAATGACCGAGGTGTAATTAGAAACAGTAGATTTGAAATTAGATGTTAACGGAGTCGTGTTGATAAGTATTGAAGATTAAAATTTTCATGATTGTGAAGATGGTTGTATAATGGTAGTAACAACTAAATTATAATTAGGGTGAATACATGAGTTAATTATTGTAGGATTTTTGAGTTGTTTGTAATTGTGTGAATTGGATTGCCCTTCATGTCTTAGTTAGTGATTATGCATCAATACTTGGTTGGTGAGTGAGAAAGAGGTAATAAGGGCTTAGGTTTACATCGTTGTAGCTAAGTTACTATGACTACTCAGGTTATGTTAATAACCACGAGTATTATTTGATTGCATATGTTTTGTTGTGTTGTTTGTTTGGCTGACTATGATTTTATATAGTTCTTCATTGCATTCATGCATCACATGATTAGAATGAGCGTTAAATTTAATTGATGTGTAGGTACGAAGTAGGAACTCACCACCTAGGCATAAGAACACACTCGGAGTTTCTGCTAGGTCCATTTAAGACTTGCCCATGATTTATTGTTCGATTTTATCATGATTTTTTTAACTGATTATAGGACAGGTTAAGTGGTGTTTTATATGATCCCACTTAACTCGGGCCATTTAGTCGAATAGTTTTCCAGATTAATAACCCTCAAGGATGAAATCCCTTGAGTATGATTTCGAAAATAATATCCACCATAAGTTGCCTTCTAGCCTATTATATAAATCCTTTCCCATGACAATATATATAATTTTCTTTAGTTTTCAGTGAGACAAAAGAATGTGAAACTGACTCGCACGTACGATGAGTGGGTGCACATGACAGTTATAACGGGCTCTGGATTGGTGAGAGGGTTGTTCCATTCCCGATGGATCCTGACAACTCTGCGTTTGAGTTCCTTAAATCTAGACAACGTGGAGTGTTAGGGGTACTGTTAAGTACAGAGCACCTCCGGACTTGTGGTTCAAAGGGTACTAAAGGTGAGTGCTTAAGAGTACTCGGTCTTTGTGCTCAAGCTCGAGGGACCAAAAAATAGAATGAAAAAATACCGAGAGAGGCATCAGTAGACCAGTCAGTTTGGGATGCTACCGGATCTACAGCCTAGGAGCTCCTTAGTAGATGCCCTTAGGAGTGTTCACGAGAAGTATATAAAAATGTTCTTCTTCACATGAAAGTTAGCTCTCATAGCCAATTTGATATAGTTATAGTTTGGACCAGTAACACTTGTTACTAACGCGATTTTATAATATATGTAGGTGATGATTATGAGTTGGGTGTGTCAGCCTAGATGGAAGAACTGTGATGTCTCTTGCACACACATGTCAGATGATAAAATATTTTTTACTTTGTTTATGATGTCATTATATTGAGAATGATGTAATGAAATACAAGATGCGATAATATGATGTGATATGATATCTACTTCAGTAGCAAAATTTCTAATGATGGCATGTTAATATATATATATATATATATATATGTTTTAGTAAATATATTTAGATATTGAATATGTACAACAAGTAGGGGTGTAAACAAGTCAAACCTGCTCGCAAGCATTTTACATTCGGCTAGATTCGGCTTGAACTCGTGCTCGTTAATTTTGTGCTCAAAAAAATGCTTGGCTCGAAATAGATAACTCGTTGAACAATGAACAGAGCTTGAGCTAAGGAGTGCTCAACTCGGTTTGGCTTAAAACTCGAGCTCGATATGTTCAAACTCGAAAAAATACTTGGCTTGACTAGGTTCAGTTCGTCAATGCTATTGAGGTCACATTGAACTTATATAGTGTTGGAAAGAAAATTTTAATCCTATATAAGTTTAGCATGAGCCAAGCTCTAACATTCACTCGGTTCGAGCTCGGCTTAAAAATATAGCAAGCCAAACATATGCCAAACCCAAACACTATGAATTTTGGATGAACTTGGCTCGACCCATAATACATCAAAGCTCGTTAAGCTTTCAAACAAGCTCAAACATGCTTGCCAAAAATCATGTCGAATTCAAAAATAACCCTGCTCTAGTCGGTTCGTTTACACCCCTAACAACAAGTGGGTCAAGACCCAGAATTTGATGTGAAATGTGAATCGAATGCATAGGTGGGTCGAGACCCAAGATTTAGAATGATTTATACATTAGATTAGAATTCTGTGTGAATGAAAATATCTAATATATATATATATATATATATATATATCTTGTGTTGACAGAGTGGCCCCTAGCATTTTTAGGGGAGACTTTGTCCATTTAGTTTAAAGAATTTTATCAATTTTATTACAATTGTTGTTGGTGTGTAAATTGGTTTTCATGTCATCTATATAGTAGCATGTTAGGGTTCTATGCATTCATCCATGCATAACGATTAATATATTCATCTTATGACATTGAGAGTAGATCCGTACGAGTTGGGTTCAGGTTAGTCGACCTAATCGGGACCCGTGACATTCCGGTTCGGTTCGCAAACGTGAACTGGATTTGGGGTGTTACACACCCTCCTAGTCACTACCCGATCTTCACCAAACACCAATCCTTGTGTTCGGTTGTACCGGCGTCTGCCCTTGCTCATCCTGGTAACTAGTCCTCATACTTAGTCATGTTGTAAACTTCGACCATGACCCGGTACTAATGTTTCTTGCCTAATGGTGACAAATAACAAGCAAAAATGTAGATCTATGGGAACCACTCTCAACCTTATATTAACACAATAATTCAAGGAATACAAACACTCGAATCCTCTTAAGCACTCGCTCGACTTTGTGGATAGCATTGCCCCAATGCTGTCCACACTAGTAACACAATAATACTAGGCATTGCCCTAATGCTACTCGTTCACAAAGGGGCTCACCTGGATCACCCTTCTAACAAGTAATCCTTACAACTACACACCCTTAGTCAAATAAGCCAATGAGAACAACTAATACATGAATTTAACTCAATCAAACATGAATCAAAATCAGTAATAAAGGCGTGTAAAAGAGTACCTTAATTAAGCCCTGAAGATCCCTTAAAGTTTGAAGGTCCAATCCCTACACTAAGAGATTGACCATGACAACTTCCTCATTCTTCTTCCTTGATTTGGCCCTCTTCTTACAATAGAGATGTTGAGAATTCTCCTAAGTCCTCTCAAAGACGTTCTTGCTTCTTGTGATTGATTACCTCTCTCGTGATGATCCCATATGTCCAAGGATCCAGCCTATTTATAAAAATTACTTCATATTTCGTTACAAACTCCAACTTGGCTAATAAGAAAGAGTCTACACCTAATCCAACTCTTCCTAAACGTCATCTTCAAGTCTAACAATAACTCAACACATTCCTAGATGAACTCCTAGGCTCATGGAAGAATTCTCTAAGCCAAAGATCCTCAAACCCCAATATTTGATTCCTAATAGAATTAGGGTTTGATCCTGGCTCCACCAAGACTCCCTCTCAGCTCCTTTTCCTAGTCAACCTCGATGTCCAAGTCCAGCACTTCTCCAAGTCATTTAAGATCTCTTCCCTAAAGGCTCGACTAAGTCCAAGTCCACCAAGAATTCCCACGGTCTTCAGCTAGCCTATATGCACAACCGCTATTGGTAATCCTACTTGTACTAGAATTCCTAGTGCAACTAGGAAACCTCGACCAAATCCTAAAACTCCATTTTCTAGCTCTCGGTTATCGCCTAGCACCATCTAGCACTTCTAGTAATTCTTGGTCACTCCTCTCTGAGTCCAATTCTTGGCATGATCGGTAATCAGCCATTTGCACTGCCAATAATTCCATGTGCTGCTACTGGTACCCACTTCTTAGCATGATCGATCACCACTCCTGACATACTTGGTAACTGTAACCAACAGTGCTCGATCATGATCAACACTTGTGACCCGTACTCAACATCTAGAGGTTAATTTCGAAGCCGATGAATACAGCTTGCTCAATGCACCCTAGCCAATGTTCGGTACACACTCCTTGCGACCCAATAAACTCCCTAGCCAATGTTCGGTACACACTCCTTGTGACCCGATAAACTGTTATACGTTACCTAATACTATCCCTGGTTATGTTCGATATCTAAAATCTATGTGATACTTGATTCTACTCCATAAAACTCGACAACATTCCTAGATGTTATAACAACCTCCTAGCATCCATGCTGCTGCTCAGTTCTCACTACAACTATGACGTAGGATTACAAGTTATAAATTGTTTCCACAGTGAGAGCGCCTAGACAGGAATAACATACAACGCCCATGCACCACCCTAAAACCCATATAATTCTCTGCACAATCCCTAAAACCCCCCTCCTTCCTCCTACCCCTTCCCCTTCCCCTTCCCCTTCCCTCTCCCTCTCCCTCGCCGGCGGCCATGCTCCTCCGCCGCGCCGCCGCTGCCGCCGCCGGGCACCGGTGGCACCAGTGCCGGTCCTATGGGCTGGTGCCGATGGTGATCGAGCACACGTCCCGCGGCGAGCGCGCCTACGACATCTTCTCGCGGCTGCTCAAGGAGCGCATCATCTGCCTCAATGGCGGCATCACCGACGACACCGCCGCCCTCGCCGTCGCCCAGCTCCTCTACCTTGAGTCCGAGAACCCCTCCAAGCCCATCCACCTCTACCTCAATTCCCCCGGCGGCGTCGTCACCGCCGGCCTCGCCATCTACGACACCGTCCAGTACATCCGCTCCCCCGTCACCACCCTCTGCGTCGGCCAGGCCGCCTCCATGGCCTCCCTCCTCCTCGCCGCCGGCGCCCCGGCGAGCGCCGGGCACTCCCCAACGCCCGCGTCATGATCCACCAGCCCTCCGGTGGGGCCTCCGGCCAGGCCTCCGATATTGCCATCCACGCCAAGGAGATACTCAAGGTCCGCGAGCGCCTCAACTCTATCTACGCCAAGCACACCGGGCAGAGCATCGAGAGGATCGAGCAGTGCATGGAGAGGGACATGTTCATGTCCCCCGAGGAGGCCAAGGAGTTCGGTATCATTGACGAGGTGATTGAGCACCGGCCCATGGCGTTGGTGACCGACGCCGTGGGATCCGAGGCGGAGGGTGAGACGAAGGACAAGGTCGAGGGGTCTGGGTTGTGAGTTGTTGGTGTTCGTTTTGGGAGAAAAAGATTCGATCTTTTTTGGTGTTTCTCGGATTAAATTTCTTTTGGTGCAGGTATGTATGAATCCATGACAATGATCTTTGTTTATATTTCATGATTTTTGTAGTTTCTCTGATAATTTATGAGATAATATGTTTCTAATTGTTAGCCGTGTTTGCTTGGTAGTCTTGGTGATTGGTTCTAGTGTAGCACATTATTTAGCTTCAAGTTGAAATGAATCTGTTTTGATAATTTTGCAGTGTCTCTGTTAATTTATGAGATGTGGATTCAAGATTTGATGTTTCTGGCTGTTAGAACTGTCTGTGCTGGGTAGTGTTAGTGATTGGTCTGGGATTCTACTATAGCACATTTTTAGCTTCAAGCTGACATAAATCTGCTGTCGGATCTGGTCCTTTTTTTCCGTATATTATGTGAATTCAGTGAGTATTTTGCCTAACCCTAACCAATAGTTTTTTTGGGGAAGAAAAGGACTAGATTCTTATGTAAAAACAAAAAGCATGGTTGAAGGAAGCAATAATATTTGAGTTAGAAAATTCTCAGCTCCATTAGATATGCAGAGGGCTGTTTAGTTAAAATATTAACCACTTAAATGTCCAAACCCTGTCCATGGTATGTAGAGAGCTTTGTGTCAAACGAGTATGAGCAAATAGGTTCTAGAATAGAGATGTTTGCATATGTTGGAGAAAGTAATGGGGGTTTTGGTTGGTAACGACCCAGCTAGCCATTCCTCAAAATACTCAAGTGGAAAAGGTTTCTGCTTGTTAGATACACAGGGCTCTTTAGTGAACATTTCAGCTATTTAAAATGGACATATCTTTCAATGGTATGCAGAGAGCTTTGTGTCAAATGAATGTATTCAAGCGTATTCTATAGGAAAAAAAGTTTATCCGAAGCCAACTGATACATAGTTAAGATTCTGTACGTTGCAAAAGGTGATGGAATTTGTTTGTACGTTATGCTTGGAGTGCTACTCTTTTCCATTTTAAACAAATTTATTATTCTAATTTAGGATTATTCTTGAGGATACTGAACTTGTTATAACTTTTGCATTTTAGATTCTCTTTTTAAAGTACTTGGAAGAGGATGCTAATTTGTAAATAAATTTTGTTGAACATGTATAATAAATGCATGCGGACATCTAGGGTGCTTGGTTTAGCAATAGATGTAATGAATGTCTCCAAATGACATTTTTATGAGTGAACTATTCTTATATCTGTTGTGACATTTGAGGATGGTGATGGAAGACCAGGGGCAGCACTTGATAATGTTGGTGTGTAGGGAAGAAAGTTAACTATTATTGATGGAAGATTCTTTTAAGGAGGTTCTAAACCCACTGAATGCTTTTATGCTCTTCACCAGATGCAAGAGAAGGGCATGAGGGGTTTGGATTATGCATAGCAGTGGAATATGTAGTAGAAGAACAACTAGAGACGTTGAGCAAATTTAGGTGGCTGAAATACGATGAAAGTAATGAGAATTTGATTCAAATCAGTACAAACAGTGACCACGTTCATTTAAAAAAACGAGATGAACAGGCTTTCGTTGTGCCGAGGGAGGCAAACAAGGAAATAATTTAAATGGCTTTACCCCTTATAAGTTTGAAGGTGGTGGGGTACAGCGTGCAGAAAAGAATAATGGAGGAGAAACTGGAATTGAGAGGGTGAGGTGAGAAGAGGTAGAATCACTTTGGTATCAACCAAAATAATTTTTTTATTAGATAAAGGAAATGCTGATTAAAAGTGTAATATCTTCATTGTACCAAATTAGTGGGGAACAGTGTGAAGGAAGGTGCAAATTATTAGGGGATAAAGGAGAAGTGGACATCGAGGAAAAGGGAGTAATAGAAATAGAATTAAAATTCAATTTGGAATCAACGAAAAAATAATCATTTTTTTGGTAATCGACCACCTTTACTATACTCCTTATGGTGGGAAATTTTGAGGATACATCCGTTGCTAAGGAGCTTAAAAATAGTAGAATACTGCATTTTATTCAATAGTATCACACATGGGAATTCACATTATGGGAGGTCATGCTTGAATGGTCGCGTGTGTGCTAGCAAGAAACCTGGCATATATCTTGGAATTGCCTGTGATTTAACATCTGACGCTGAGAGTGGAGCATATTTTAAGCTGGGTATTATAGTCAAAAGAAGAAGAGCTTGCATTCCTCATGGCAAAATATAAAAACCGACCTATGACCTCTGAGGGGGATGTGGTAGGTAACAGGTAGAGCTGCAAATCTCTTCTGGGTGTACCAGTATAGGGCTAAGTTAAAAAGAACAACTAGTTTGGAGTCAAATCCACACTTTTAATGGCTACAATACAAGGGGCTGGCCAAATCTGAAATTAATGGAACAGAAAATTGATTTGTTTATAGCAAATTTCGGTGGAAAATTGTCCATGGGGGTTGATTCAAGTATCTGTGAACTATTGTCAACGCATGGGTCTACCTTGACAGACCCTCGAGGTAAGAATTTTTTTCCCAACCTCATTTATTGTGAAATCTGTGTTTTTCCCTATCCATGCATAGGAAATGGGGATATCATAAACATATCATAGCGATACAAGTTTAGCATTTTAGGGAAGGGTCAGTCAGATTTAGCTACTAGTTAACTGGTTAATGGCGGACTTTGACACAAATGCGGTATTTCTTGATATCTTACATTGTCTATCTTGGCAACTGTAATTTTGCAGGTAACTTATTAATGTGGGAAATGTTAGGAGCGTTGCGTCGTTTTCTGGGTTGGCACCCTGGCTTGGAAATCAGTTATGTCTGTAATTCATAAGATCGCCCTGCCACTTGCCTAGCAAATTCACAGATGTAAGAAATCTATTTTTGATAATTATATTAGTCTTATTTCATCATGCCTCGTAGAATTTGGGCCTAAAACATGTGGAAAATAATAAAACCGATTTTAATGGGCGCTAGGCATGCTTCTTGGGAAATTCATAAATTGATGGTTTGCATTCTTGAACATTGATAAATGTATAACTTACCCTTGAGTTGAAACGAATAAGCCAAAGGTTGATCATTTTTATAAGAGGAAATTACCATGTAAGGGTAAGCAGCTGCACTATTTATTATTCAACGGTATTCTTTAAGAATTTTTTGATTTAATGATATTTTTAAATTTAAAATCAATAATGCCTTTAAACATGAATTTGGGTTAAGATTTGCGCTAGTTTGGGTAGGAAGTTACGAATTAGTTAAAAAAAGTGAGTTTGGGTTGGGTTGTAATAGTTTTTTTAAAGGTAGAAATATCTAAAGATAGATATTTATTATTAGATGGTAAATTACTCAAATATTATCTATAAATAATATATGAAATTAATTCTAGAAAGTATAATAAACATTATTTTTCAATAAAAATAATGAATATCTATCCACTTAACTTTAATAAAAATATCTATTTTAAGAATGTAATAGTTATATATAAATATTAAAATTAGTTTTATAAAAAAATTAATAATCTTAATAAGTGTGCATTAATAAGTAAAAATTTTAATTGAAATAAAATTTTCATATTTAAATAAAGTTTATCAGCTTTTTAAGATTGTTAAATTAGGTAAAACTATACATTAGTTATCACCAACAGTAAATAATAATAAATAACTAAATAAATAAAAATTGTTATTGAAATACATATTTTTCAAATTATAATTCTTAATATAGGTAAAATTATTAAAAAAAATTTTCTAATAAATATCAATATTAAAATATTTAAATTAAGTAACTGTTAATGAGTTCGAAAAGGTATCATGGAGTCTACGTGACACCTCGATTTTGGTTCTACTCAAAGAACCGGATCAGAAATGTCGTGATCAAGTCAAGTCATGTATAAAATAAATAATCTATATAACTCAATTAATAATATAGATTGAAGTAACTTGCTCAGCGTTAAGAAAATAGAAGACATCATCAAATGCATATAAAAGATACATCAATATAAGTAAAAGTGTAGAAAATAATTGTGCTGAGTTTTAGTGTGTATAACATTTATCTGTCATCCTACCAAAGTCGACTCATAATTACAAAACCTATATATATAATATAAAAAATGTCAGTAACACTCGCTACTGGTTTAGAAACCGGCACTAAAGAGTTAATCTTATTATTAAGTGAAAATATTTATATATTCCTTCACAAAATCTCTCATAAAGGTGTTAAATAGGAGTCGTCGACCTCACACGACAGTGTTCTCTTTCTATCTCATCTCATGCTTCATCAAATTTAAAAATTATTCTTTGTGCGGAACATCACTTTATTTTTTTCCAGCCTTTTACATCCTCTGCATCATTCCTAACCCTGAGTACGGTGGCTAAGTACTAAGATATGTGCCTTTCAGTACCCTTTAAACTTGCAAGTCTAGACGTATGTTGTATTATAGTACTTGTAAATCTTTATACTTCTTCAGGTTTGAGGAACTTAAAGATGAAGTTGTCAGGATCCCTTGGGAATAGAATGGATGCTCACCAAATCTAGAGCCTGCTTTGACAAATGCACCCCCTATCTCAAGACGTGGTTGTCTGTTTTCCTCTGTCTCACTTCTCATTGAAAAACTCAAGAAAATCATATATAGGCCGCCTTACAAGTGATTTATATAATAGGTTTGAAGACAACTTGCGGTGGATCTTATTTTTAAAATCTAACTCGAAGGGCCTTGAGGGTTATTAAGCACGAAAGTAAAATACGTCCAAATGTCGCGTGCTAAATTGGTCCGATAAAATAACCATTTAACACATCTTGCGATATGAAAATCAATCAGCAATAGAATATAACGGTGAAAAGTGAGAAGAGCTTTAACAGACATGTGGTCCAAGCTCCAAATGTGATGCTTCTATGGCAAGCGCAGATTCTGAAACGTACATCGAAGCCCACTACTAAGTAAAATATGAACATCTTTATATGATGCATGTTCCTAGTGTGTGCCCATATCATCAGTGTATCCTAATAAAGAATACTGCTAAATAAACTTACTAAGTTGCTAAATAAACTTACTCCAAAACATATGGCACGTAAATCGAGACATAATAAAGGAAATAACTCATAACAAATTATATATATATATATATATATACACACACACACACATGAATAAATAGATAAATAATAAATGCATGAAAGTAATCAATAGTCTTATCATAAAATAATAATAGCATATATTATATAAATTCACGGCTAAACATGATTAAATATCATATATATTCATATTAGTAAACATATAAATAATTAAATAAATAAATACATAATTATTTAATAAATAAATAAATAGTTAATTTTAATTAACCATGAATAATAATAATATCATGGTCATCATAGTTAGTCAATTCAAAATGCACCATTAATACAAATAAATAATAACATACATGCAACGAATAAATAAATAATTAATTAAATAAATATAATTTAATAAACATGAATAAGATTAATATTAATAAGTAAATTTATCGATAATAATAATAAATCATCACATAAGCACTCATAATATACGACAAACATCTAAATAAATATAATAAATAAATAAATAAATAAATAAATAAATAAATTAAAAAATAAAATCAATCATAAAATTAAAGTATGCTAAATAATGTGAATGTATCTAAAATAATGTAGGGTTTCTTGAATTACCAAAAACGGTCGAGAATGAGCTAAATCGAGTCAATTGGCTGAACCGAGCCCAATTAGGCTAAGTCAACTTGGTTTTGGTTAAATAAACTGGTGGGATGGGTTGGTTGGGCTGCTCTGGACTGATGGACACTAACATGGCCGGGTTGACGCGAACGTGAACAGACGAATGTGATCTCGGACAGGGGGACGTGAACATGGGCAAACAGGTCGGATGGGGCGGCCAATGCTTGTCACCAAAAAATGCCGATGGCTGCATGGTTGGAGTTGCCGCTGGTCAATATCAACGGCCTTGGTGACGAGGAAGATGATGGTGGTGGCGATCAATAGAGTCCAGTGGTTGGCTGACCAAAAAATGATCGGAAAAAGGGTGGAATTGCCATAGGTGCGGCGACATCGCCAACAATGATCGTGGACACAACGGTGGTCATGGGTGGTCTCAAAATGAAGATCTCAATGAAAGTAATCTATCTAGCTAGTCGAATTAGTTGGAGGTGGCCCGTTGGCGTTGGAAAATGGCCCGAAAGGGTGGCGGCGACGGCAAAAACTGGCATGTAAAAACTTCGTCATTAGAGGTGGCACTGGTGGTTGTGAGGGGTACAGATTGATAGCCAGCTGTGAGGCAGTGCTAGTAGTGTTGGTCTGGTGACCAGCAATGAGCCAAAGTGGCAGTGGCGCTAGGGTGTAAAAATTTAAAAATCATGGAAAATCTTTGAAAGATAACTAGGTGGAAGCTAGGGTTGATGTGGATGGTTTAGACTTGCCATGTGGCACAATTTGAACTGTCCAACAACTAGTAGCTAGTGGAGCCCACCTACGGGTATATACAATATATATATATATATATATACACATACACGGAATGCTCGGATTGAGACCGTTTAAAGTCAAAATTGACTCGAGTTTTAAAAGTGACTATATAGGCAGGAATCAAGGCAAGAAGGTTAGATGGGCCTCGGACCTTCAATTCAATCAGGTGAAAGCCTACGTCTCAAATAAGCTAGGCCCACAGAGGCACAATTCGATGATTCAAAATCCTTATGATGTATGTAAATGAGATATACTTAAAAATCCTAAATGAATACTAAATGTTACAACGACCTAAATCTAAGCCTATTACCCTGACTAACCCATAAAAATTATATGTATACCTTGTGTATACGATAATAACTCATGCTCTGTTGTAGCCTTTTCAAGTTATCATTTGCATATCAGGTATACTCAGCCATCATAACATATTCATACGCCCCTCTAAGCCTCATATTCATGATCTGAAAATTGGTATAGCTCGAATTTGCTCGAATTAACAAAAATACAAGCTGGTAAAATTCTAACCAAAAACTAGTATTTATAGTCCAATTTTCTTTCCCTATTCCATCCAAAATAAATAATTAATTAAATAATTAAAATTGTTACAATCTAACCCATGTTCACTTTTTTTTAACTAATTCATAACTGGATCCAATCCAATCCAAACCAATTTAAATTTTAACCAAAATTCCATGTTTAGAGTCATTATTGGCTTTAAATTTAAAAATATTATTAAATCATAAAATTGTTAAAGAGTACCCGTAAATAGTGGATAGTGCATCTTTTTACCACCATTAAATAGTAATTCCCTCTTTTTATATTTTTTCCTTTAGTTTTGTGATATTTTGTTAATTTGTTTTTGGTAATCCTCGCATGAGTGTTTAAATTTGTCTGTGGCTTGAAAATGTCTAAACCCTCACTGAGTGCATTTCTTTTTAATAAAAAACAAATGTAAAATAGCCATGTTTTCATAACACACTGATCAGATTTCAGGATCATCTTCAGAACTTTGATATGACAATGAAAATATGACAGATGGAATTATAAGAAGTTCAAGGAACGCGTACATTGTACATTTCAAGAATTACGACAAAAGTCCTATAAAATCTAATTCCGTCGTGGCAATCGTCCTTCAATTTTTGTGATTGGACAAGGAACAGCATGAAACTACTCGTATATAATAAGATAGCATGAGTAACCTTTAAAACTTGCAGCCAGTCATTGGTTTCTGTACTTTTGCCATCTACAGATTACAACATCACATTCTATAGCATATTCTGTTATTTGTAAATATTCATGTCATAAAATTGTGGATCTTCGTACCTATTGTGAAGATTTTGGTGTTATTTACTATTCATATCGCATGTCCTTAGTCTAATCCACAATGTTCATCAAGTTTTCAAAGATGGCTGTTTCCTTCAAATCTCCTCCTGGACCATCATCATAAGACATACAATAGATTCCACAAAATAGAAGAAACAGACTACTCTTTGTAAACCCTAACAGTGTTCAACTCACAAGGTAAGACTTGAGTAGTCACTGGTACAAGAAATTGAGAGCACGTTTACGACGGAGGTGGTGGCGAGCTGTAGGAAAGTGAAGAAGGCAAATGCGATGGAGACAGTGGCGTGATCGCAGAAGCCCCGAAGCGGCTTGCAGAAGTCCGGCAAGGCAGCGTGCCGGATTCCAGTATGGTTCAGATTGGCCACTCCTGCCGCTGCTGATCCCGCGCTTATTACAGCATATGCAAAACCCTGTTACGTAGACGAAGGTCGAATTGGAATTGCCTAATTAAGATGAATATCAAAAAATAAAAAATACTTCTTTCTATGCATTTGAGCTTTTAGCTGACGTAATTCAATTCTTGTAATATAATTTCTTAGATATAAAAAAAGAAGCGATCTAGGAAACTGGAATGACTAACAAGCTGTCTGATTTTGATCGGGAGAGAGAGCGAAAACTTGCACTATTAAAATAATAATATCTTAATTAATTGAGCATTTTTAGTCAACAGCGACCTTTCAATCAATATTAAGTGACACGATGATAAAGAAGTTAAGGAAGATATCGCGTTATGGATGACTTGTAATACTGATAAATTTAATTCTATAGATAAATACTTGTGACTTGTTGAATAATAAGATAAACTATAATAATATAATATATTAATATAGATTATATTTAACTTTAACTTTAAAGATGAAAACCTAATTAAATGAGAAGATGTATATTATAATAATTTGATTATTTTAAAAGCAAAATTGCTGAATTTTTATTGACAAAATCTCCCGTATTGAGTTCCACTTTTATTAGTAAAGGCAGATTTTTTTATTTATTAAAAAAATTAAAACTATACGCATAATGTGCTTATTAAATTCAGCGTCACCTGATCAACTGCAAACAGAAACCAGGCGCGACGCCGTGAAGGGATGGTGGAAGATGTTTTTATAAGCTTCCAAGAAGCAAGAAGGAGCTGCAGAAATGAGTGTCCGGCAACGGCGGTCGAGATTCCCACGAGATACCTACCAGCAAAACCCAAAGTAAATATTAACTCACTGGAAAGAATAAGAGAAGGACCATTTGGAGTAGAGAGGGAGGTGGAAGCCATATATGAGCAAAGTGCCGGCCTGCTCAGCAGTGACCATGAAGGAGAGCGCCATGAGTGATGAGAAGAGTGTGAACAGCCGGAGCACCACATAGGCCAAAACCCACTGCTTTTCAAGCTTAACCGACAACCTCGTGCCTCCACCGTCGACGACGGAGGCCTCCACTGTCGTTTTCAACTCCGGCAGCTCGATCACAGCTTCTTGCTTCTTCCCATTCATGGCCATATTTTGAGGGGGAGAAACGGAGAGGCTGCGTTGTGCATGAAGTGGTTTCTATAATTGGCTACGACCGTACTATTGCCCAATCCGGACTATTTGTTGTTGTTCCCGTGACTTGGACTCGTACTGCGAGAGAATCTGGTTTTACTTCGTTTTTCTGAACAAGACAAGGCTAGTGCTTGTACCTTGTTCCCTTTATTTTGTTGTATTCTTTTGGGTTTATATGAGTAACATATTAAGATGTTGGATGATGCTGGAAAGTAGTACGCATGGGAAAGTAAGACAATGAATTGGTTATTTGACTTCTTAAGAAGGCATTTTCTTTTATTTTTAGCCCATTTTTTGCTTTTTATGAAACATGCATTTTGTCTAATTAAACAAGTGAAAAATATTTACAAATGGTTAATCATTTTTTAATGTACTTTTAAAAGTACGTGAGACATACAAGTTGTATTAGTTAACACATGCATTGGTGCTTAAATAGTTCGAAGTTCGTTCGAACTCATTTCGAGATCAAACTAGCTTTCAATATATATATTCGAAATCGACTCGAATATTTTTTACGGTGTTCGTGTTCGACTCGAGCTTAAATCGACTCTTTTATAAAGTTAAAAGTACATAAATTGAACCCATGACCTCCATATCTTCAATTTGAAGACTTCCCATCTAAGCTATCCCACTATTTTATTATTATATTATTTATAAATAAATATAACTAGTTACAATTAAATTTATTAGTGTGTATATATATATATATATATAAAGACTATCTTAGCGGGGGCAGATAATGTTTATGTTTCAAACTTTAATTTAGATCGTTCAATTACACGGATAACTTAAATTTGATAAAAAAATCAAAAAATAAAAACAAAGCACCTCCACTACCACCATGTATGTAGTTAATAATAATATTTATTTATGATTTTAAATATATTTTGAGTAGACAATTAGCGGGGGCAGATAATGTTTATATTTCAAACTTTAATTTAGATCGTTCAATTACACGGATAACCTAAATTTGATAAAAAAATTAAAAATAAAAACAAAGCACCTCCACTACCACCATCATTTAGTATGTAGTTAATAATAATATTTATTTATGATTTTAAATATATTTTGAGTAGACAAGTGATATTATGTATATTATTATATTATTTTATCGAGTCGATTTCGAGTTGAGTTTGAGTTATAATCGAGTCGGTCAAACACTGTCTTGCTCAAACTCGACTCGTAAGATTTGAGTTCGAGCTTGAGTATTTAAATGTTGAGTTTCGAGTTGAGTCGAATTGGGCCAAGCCAAATGTCAAATGTTTACGAGCTGGCCTGCTCAATTGACAACCCTACATATGAGATAAGAGTGTGAGTATTTTAGAATGGACATTAGGATTGTCAAACGATCATGGTACAATATTACAAACTTAATGGTATGTACTGTATTAAATAGGAATAAGAAGGTGATCGAGACTCTGGGTTTACAAATGATTCTTATTTACAACTATTGAATCTCATGTCCATCAACGGCCAAGATAAAATCCATGTGACCAATGCCCCTTCCAACTCATTTTCATTATCTTCATTTTTATTCATCTTCTTTGGCTTGTTTGTCATCTTTTTTCCTCCGTATTTTCGCCTCACTCTTAACTCTTAACCGCCTTCCTCGGTGATGTACATCTCCTCCATGACTAGCAATATGATGTTATTTTGGGAAATAGGCGCTTTAATGGAATCAACCCAAAGAACTTATTTCCTTTCAAAATGAAATGAAACAAATAGAAGATGAAATAAGAGACACTAAGATAAAAAAAAATGAAAAGAAACTTTTCTCCAAATTAGAGAAAGAAACTAACATACTCAATTAATTTTGATTAAGAAATTCTCATATAATCAAGTATCGAATACAATTTGAGAAAACTTTTCTAATACAAATTAGACCAATAATATGATTTGAAAGATAAAACTCTTAAGAAATACAATATATAAAAATTTAAGAAAATAACATACACCAAAAAAAAATGATCAACCTCACACCTTAGATTATGACCTTTAACTTCAATAGAAGATGAAGAAAAACTTCTCCAAACCTATCCCTTAACTAACCAAATGTGCTAAAAAACTCTCAAAAAAATGTTCTATTTTAACATCAATAGAATTTTCATCTATATAAAAGACTATTAGTGGAATTCAAAAAGTTATCTCATTAAACTTCTATAGAAGATGACATAATCACACATTGGTAGGCGAAACACCAATCATTAGTGTGATATAATTGACAATTGAGTTTTTCAATGCAAATGAGTGAGAGAAACCTAACAAATCTTCCCCTTCACGAATCCATGAGCTAACTACACATAATTGGTGGCAGAATTCTACATACCATTTCCACGTCGACAAATAAAAGTTTGTCCTTTGTGACAGTCATTGTCAACATATCTGACATGTTCTTGTCAGTGTGAACCTTCTTCAACTCTAATAAATTTTTTCCAACATATTTCTTACTAAATGATATCAAACATCTATGCGTTTATTCTCAGAATAAAAACCTTGGAGTTTTTATTCAAATGCATAGTATTTTGATTATCACAAAGTATCTCATACTGATCTTGACTTAACCCAATTTCATTGAGAAATCTTTTCAGCCATAGAACCTCTTTACAAACTTTTGTAACTGCAATGAATTTAGATTGAATTGTGGATAGAGCAACACACTTTTGCAATTTGGACTATCAAGAAACAATGTCACCTGCAAAAGTAACAACCCAGAAGTAGATGTCCTATAGTCGAGAATCAATGACCATATCTGCATCAGTATAACATGATAATATAAGCTTACCTCATCCAAACCATAAACATAGCTTTGATGTACCTCTCAAATATCTCAATATCTCAATATCCGCTTAATTACTTGCTAATACTCTCTGCCAAGATTAGATAAATGCCTACTTACTACTCTGACAACATATGCTATGTTTTGTCTATACCTCTCAAATATCTCAATATCCGCTTAATTACTTGCTAATACTCTCTGTCAATATCAGGTAAATGTCTACTTACTACTCCGACAACATATGCTATGTTTGGTCTAGTACAAACCATAGCATATATAAGATTCCCTATAGTAGATGTATAAGAGAACTTCTTCATCTCATGTACCTCCGTTTCGCTTAGCTCACCTTTCTTCAATTTGAATTGAGCTCTTAATGTAACAGCAATCGGCTTGGCTTCCTTCATGTTGAACTACTCAAGTATCTTCTCAATGTATTTTTTGGGGATAACCAAATCTTCTTAGCCTTTCTATCCCGCCGCCAGATGGACATGCTAAGACCCAAATCCATCATAGTAAAAGATTTGCCCAAACTTTTTTTCATATCTATAATTCTTGATTTATCCTGTCCAAGAATCAACATAACAGAAGCAAAATGATAAAATTATTCTCCCCAATTTTTGATAAATATACAATAGTCTGAAACAATTTTGTTGTAACTTGGACTCTCTATAAAAGAATCAAATTTATTGTACCACTGTTTGAGGGCTTAGTTAAGACCATACAAGATCTTTATTTAATCTACACACCATATGCTTCTTTTCCTTATCCACAAAACCATCAGGTTGCTTCGTATAGCTTGTTTCATTATGATCACTATGGAGAAATGCAGTCTTCACATCTAACTATTCAACATCCATATTCATTCTTGCAGCCAAACCTAGCACACAACAGATTGAAGACATTTTTACAACAGGTGAAAAATTTTGTCAAAGTTAATACTTTCTTTTGCCCAAAACCTTTCACCACAAGTCCTACCTTGTACCTTGGTTATGAGTTATCTTTTTCATGCTTAAGCTGATAAACCCACTTGTTCTTCAAGGCCTTCACCCCTTAGGAAGACTCACAAACTCATAGGATTTGTTCTCATGCAATGACTATAGTTCTTCTAACATGACACTTACTCATTTGTCTTTCTCCTTGTGACTAATAACTTCATTAAAGTCTTTACGCTCTTGACTTTCTGCGAGTATCATTAACCTAGTAGCATCAACATCCCCTTAATCAACAACCTGATCACCATCATGTACTTGTTCATCAACAACATCAAGAACTATATCATTAATAATATCATTCTCTTCACATTTACCGTCACTAAGCAAGGAAGTAAGAATATCATCTCTAGCTTCTTCATCAATATATATAGCAACATCTTAAATAATATCCTCTACAACCATTGGAGGAGAAGATGAAGTCTTTATCTTCACAACATAATATCCTCTAGTATATTTCCACCTAACGTAAGTATAAGAGACTTGTTAATTAAATAACAAGAAGTACACAAACAACTTCAGCCCAAAAACCTTAAGGTAAGTTTGGTGTTGAAAAGATACACCTAACTCTTTCTTGTATTTGTAAGAGTTTTGCTTCTTATTAGCAGCTTTATCACAATAAACCTGAAACTCATTAGAGTATATAATAATTCGCCATGAAAATCTCCACTATAATTCACTATGATTATATATTCTTTTTTACAACCATAGTGACCCACTCCAAATACACGAGTGAAGTCACTCTCATATACGAGTAAAATTACTCAATAATATATGCCGAAAACTCCACTCTAAGACATGTACAAAACTCTATCCAAATATGAAAAACTCCACCCATGTGAGTAATACTAATCAATTACAAGCCATAGACAAAAGTTAGAGAAGGACAAACAATTAACTAATCTTGCTCTTGTTGAAAAACTCAAAGTCACATCTTCTCTTTACAACAAATAATTTATTTATTCTCCCACTTGCACCCTAATAGTGACTCTATCTAAATTTTCATCCTCTCATGTCTCCCCCAAGGGAGAACACTTTGTGGAACTTCCCCAAAGGGAAAGCACACCTAACACATATGTCCAACTACATATTTACAAACTAGAGATATAGAACACCTCTTGAAAATAAAGAGCCAACTCTAAATACTCCTCCTCTAAGCATTGGAATCCTCACTCAATGAGTCTCTTCTTGTATTCCACAATTCTCTTCGAACTTCTCGTACCTCTTGGTATATCTCCATGTCTTTATGACTTCTCATTTAATTGAACTCTTTCTCATGGGAAGGAATATCTCCAACAATTCTCTACTTCCCAACCATGAGAAACATCTTGAAAAAATGTCCACTTTGCACCGTTGTCGAACATTTGTCAAACTTGATGTACGATCATCAACCGCCTAACAACCACCATCACATCAGGAGGAAAATATCTCAACACATCTCCCCTCCCGACTCATGTACAATGCTCTTTATCTCCCCTGATTAAAACCTCAATAAAACACCAACAAAACTTGGAAGAATTGAGCTCTTCCATGTTCTATCTAACGAACCTCCCACAGGCCACGTGTAAAACCCGTTGACTCAAGTTAGAGTTTTACGATTACCGAACCAGTAAGTTCAACCGTTGGTTTGAGTCGAGTCAGTTTCATGAACCGCGTGCTGAGTCGAGGCCGGTCGTGAGTTATGAGCCATGAGAGTCAGGTGTACTTGAATATATGATGATAACTTTTGAGAAGATAATGATAAATGAGTTATCAGAATATATGAAAGTATGCACTATCTTTCTTTTTATATGTTGGATTGTAGAAATAGTTTTTAGGCTGAATAACGCATTAGGACGCGTTGGATCATATTTGGGTGGGTTATTAGTTATAGAGCATTTCATTTGGATGTTGTTTGTTTTTTTTATTTTATGGGATTTTTCATATTTTTTAGATTTTTTAGAATTTATTATGAACTAATTATTATTTTGACTCGAGTAGGAATCGAGTCAATAACTTATTTACAATTTTGCCATTGGAGTATTTCACCTCCTTTCCTGACACTTCCCACCCAAACCCTACTGTTGCCTTGTGCTCGTCACTGTCACCATCGCCGACGTCGCACAACAGCCGATCAACGCGCGACCCTGCGCCGCTGTCCAGTTCACCATACCACCACAACCCACCCCGTCCCGTCGCCGTACCGTCACTAAGTAATGATCATGATCTAATGCAAACTAGCCTAAGTAGACTTGCTAGGATATAGGTTGATGTGTGTTGATTGATGTGTGATGAATGTATGCATGATATAGGATGTATGACTACATCATGAGCAAGCATTAGTATTTAGTTTTGATGTGTAGGTACGGAGTAGAAGCTCACGCTTAGGCGCGAGGACCCGATTGGAGCTTCTGCCAGGTCCGTTTAGGACTTGTTCTTTGTTTTACGCTATTCTACTGTGTGTTTGATTTATTACATACAGGATGTGTTAAGTGGCGTTTTATTGGATCCCACTTAACTCGGGCCATTTAGCTAACAGTTTTCTAGATTAATAACCCTCGAGGATGAGATCCCTTGAGTTTGTATAGTTTTCGTGTTTTCAATGAGAGATTGAATGAGGGAAATCCGACTACCCTGCTATGTGAGCGGGCACGTGTGAGTCAATAGTGGGCTCTGGAATGGTGTGCATGCCGTTTCATTCCCGAGGGATCTTGACAACTCCACCTTTGAGTTCCTCAAACCCGGAGAAGTGTGGAGGTTCATGGGTACTGCAATGCAGCGCATGTCTAGACTTGTGGTCAAAGGATACTGAAAGCACATGCCTGAGGGTACTCAGCCCCTATACTTTGGGTCAGGAACAATACGGAGGACGTAGAAGGCTGAGATGAATGAGAATGAATTTTCGCGAAAGAGATAGATGAAATGGTCAATGAAAGAGAATGATATGGAATGGGGATGTTGTCGACCCGAGGACGACGACTCCCATATGTGCCTTGAAGAGAGTTCTTGAGGAAGTATATGGTTTTGATTCAACAGGATAGTTTGTTCTCCTGTGCCAGATTGATATTAGTTATTTTCCGGGCCGGTAACACTCATTATTGACGGTTTTTCTATATATATGTAGGTGAGAAATGCAAGGGATAAAAGCTGTCGGGATTGCGGACGAGCAGCATAGAATTGCGCACACATGTACTTGCCACGTGTAATATATAATGATGATGTGATATTGTTATGTGACTGATAATTTTGATGTGTTTGTTTGGATGAATTGCTTGTTATGAAATAAACGGATAAATATGAATGAGTAGGGAGCCTTAGAGTTCAGACTTGGCTCAGGTGAAAACAAATGAGACAATGATTGAATGTCTTGGTAGATTGTTATATTTTATCGTATTTTGATGAAATATTTATATACCCTTGTCGTGGACAGGTTGGCCCCTATTATACTTTTAGGGGCGATTCTATCCATTTTTTCGTAAAAATTAATCAATTTTTATTTAAATTTCTTGCTTGTTACATGGTTTTGTTTTGCTTGCACGTCATGGCATACATGTAGGACTGCGTTAGAACCCAATTGTTCTTGTTCATGTATTTCATGGTTGCATCCCTATCTTAAGATGCCGAGGGCAGATCCGGGTCGGCTTAACCAAATCCAGTAGATTGGGGAACGGTTCGGTTGCCAATGACATTTTTGGGTCGGTTCACGGGTGAGCTGGAACAGGGTGTTACACCACGAATCAAAGCTCCACCAACAAACCTTGAAAGAACTGAGCTCTTCCATGTTCTATCTGACAAACCTCCACATGCCACAAACCATAGCTCCACAAACCAAGAAAAGAACCAAAGCTCTGATGTTGCTTGTTAGGATGCAAATAACCCATTAGTCGAAATCTTCAATAACCAAATTAGATGTAGTCCTATAAAGACCACCACACTTCTTCACTTGAGAGACAACTTGAAACCACATCAAAAGTTGTTTGTCAGAATTATTCAAAGAAATAACCAAAGGTTCCCAACACTCCACAACTTGATGGGACAATATTAAGCTCTTGTGATCATTGTTTGGTTAGAAAACAACATATGGTTTCTTTAGTATCCACTGACAAGAGGAAGAACCTAAAGTCATGTCTTCTCTTCACAACAAAAAATTTCTCTTTCTTCTCTCATGACCCTGTCTAGATCTGCATCCTCTCATTCTCCCCTATAGATGTGATGTCAATCTCCCTGAGTAGTTGTGACGGTACGACCAACTTCTATAAAAACCTTGACCCCATGCCTCACATTCTTCAATGTTATGATGGTCATTCACTCCTCCATTGAAAATGAGTGCTTCATCAGGATGTGTGGCATCACCACCGTCGACTGGCACCATCTACTGCAACTTCTATGTCATCAGAGATGATTGGCAGCAAATCAGCATTTCATGATGCAGAGGGAAGCTCCTCACCAACCATCACTATCCTGCCATGTTTCTTACCGGAAAAGCCCAATTATGACATCAAGGGGGGTGGAAATGTGGGATAGTATTAAAATGGAAGATAAAGAAGCACAAGGGTGAAATGGAAAATTTGCAGTATGAAATAAAACACAAGTTGCTCTAATAGATAATATGATATCATCTAATAGCTACAAACATAATTAGTGAATAAAATCTTAAATAAAGGTCACACTTATCCGTCAACCTCTTATGTGATTTGGTGGTGAGTACAACGAAAATGTTAGGTCCTTTGGGTCCCCCAAATGGGACTTAAAATTGGTGTCCCCTCTTTATCCAAAAAACTATTTTAAGGAACAAGGCTTTCTTATTACTCTTTGTATAAGTCACCAACCTCATCTTAGCATATATACAAGTCACCAACCTCATCTACGATATGGATTAACCCAACAATCTCCCTTTCATACATCGGGCGGCTTCAAAACTATCATTATCTGACAATCTCCCCTTCATCAAACGGAACTCACATATCATCGATAATCACTTGGCAAACTCTTAAACCATCAAGTGGAAGTTACATGAACAAAACTAACACAATCATTGTAGGCAAATAATAAAGGCCACTTGGTTCTGATACCATTGTTGGGCCAGTAAGGGGGACTTGAAATAGGGATCACAAGCCGTTCTTAATGTAACACCTAGATTCGACTCGCTTGCAAACCAGATCAAAAATGATAAACTGTAGAATGCTCATTCATAACCCATTAAAATACAAAATCGACTCATAAGGGCCTAGACTAGTCAAAGTGTTAGACGATAGAAACCTGAGGAATCTAATGCACACACAAAACTAGAAATGCATGCAAATACTCCTATGGCTGGGCTCATGCAATTATAATACCTAAATTTGTCTAAGTTACAAAGGAGACTAAAAATCCTGGACAAAACCATGTAAAACTTCCCCTTTAACTAGGACAATAAATTTTTTTCGCAAACCCATATATTTTCAAAAATAATAAAACCACAAGCAAAACATTCTAAAATTTCCAATTTAATACACAAAATCATTCAGGAGGTGTTCCATCTTGTTCACATCACAACATAGAGCATTTGCCTAATCTCCACATAGGCCCTTCAACCTGCAAAACAAAGCCTAGAAGCTCTCCGTCCAACCTATATTTCTTTTTTGCTCCCAATACCTCCACAAGTAATATGGTTTATCCTACCTGATATTTATTTAACTTTCAATTTTAAGATTCTAGAGCTTGGAGAATTCATGCATGAAATAGGTTAGATATGTGTACCCCATAGTATTTCGCTCACAAAATAAAAATATACAGTTAAGAATAAACAAAACATTCACATAAACTAGCATGCATTTCAAAATTCTGCTTCACATCACTTGATAGCCAATAAACCATGATGTGGAAATTATAACGCAAGTGCACGTGCCGAATCAAGTAATAAAAGTGATAAGAAAGTATCGTCCCACGAGGAATTATTAGTAGAAATTCTCAATTACCAAAACTAATTTAATTAATTATACTTAAATAGAAATGAATTCAAAGAGTGATTAAATTATGGATTAAGGCTAAACTAATCTAAAATATAATATTTAAATCAAATATTAACTTCAAGACGACAAACCTAGGATTTTCAATTTCACCTAGTGCTCTATATGATTAAAATTATAACTTCTACCTATGAATTGTACATTTGAATCATTAACCACGAGAATTAATTATTTATGATATCTCTCGATTCACCATAAACTTATCACTCGCACCCAACTCCTATATCTCTATGAAATTGTGTATGCAAAATGATACTTTAAGCTTTGCCCTTAACAGTTACCCAAGACATATGAGTATATCTCTATCTCATATGTGAATCACCTAAAATAGATGAACAAAGGCTATTTTATTCAATGACAAATTTAATCTTTCTATCTCTAGACAAGATCAAATCTCTAGATCTAACAATAGGTGGTCAGTCTAATGATAGCATTAAGAACAGAATAAAATAGATGATCCAACATCACAATCACATAGATAAAAATTAATAACCTTTATTAATCCATGCACTAGGTGTCATTGAAAATCCTAGAAAAGAATTTACTCCATAAAATATTCGATTAAACTCAAGAAATTCATATGTGATAAGAAAGACATCATTTAATTACAAAGAAAACTAAATCAAAATAAGAAAAACTCTTTTGTAGAAAGCGTCTTCTTCTTCTGATCCAACTTCTTCATCGTTCCTTCTCGTCTTTCGTGCCGTCCCTTCGCCGTCGAGTGTTGTTCTCCTCTTTTTAAAACCCTAATCAAGTTTATAAAGGATCCACCCAAATATTACAAGTGGGGTCCACCAGAATCTCCAGAAATATTAGAAAAATTAGTTTTCTCTCGCGCTGCGTCAGCGCTCAAGCACTCAAAATCTGGGCGCTCAAGTGCTCAGCTCTCGGCCATAACACTTTCTTAACAGAAAGGCCAGCGCTCGAGCGCTCTGATTCCCAGCGCTTGAGCACTCTGCTACAGTTTCCAGGTCACACTTTTTGGCCCAATTTTGCCCCGAATTGATTCCGGATCGTCTTCTAACTCTTATACCCTACTAGAACAACATTAATTAGCACTTTTTACACCAAAATCACAATAATTTCTTGCATTATTAATAATATCTAATAAACTTTTAAACTAATAAAATTGAAATAAAAATCACTCGAAACATGACAAAAACTCAATATAAAATGCAAAGAATAATAACTCTTTTACAGAGTTATCAAACCACCACACAAAATAAGAGGGGGAGATACAACACAAAACTAAAGCATTGCAAACACAAAACAACACATAACCCAACCCATCATCTCCAAGCTTCATCGTGAACCTTGCACCTAGGCCCGCCAATGCCACGGCAATGCATCGACATAAATATAGAAAACACCTTAGTAATGAGTGTCACTAAATCCCAAACAACTAATAATGAAAACAGTAAAACTGGCAAATAGATAAAGTAATAATCCTCGAGATAATTGTAATGAAACATAGACTTCTCCACACACGCATACAATCTTAATCGCAATAAGGCCAATAGGACATAATCATAATCACATACATTCTCATACACACGAATCAAAATACTCGATGGTAATGTATCCGTACTACGCATGAGCAAGAATTTAGTCAATGACAACATGTCTGTGGTCAATAGGGCCTAACTGATCACATCTGAGACATGACGTGATCTGGATATACATAACAGAGAGCACACACATTCTAAAATACCGAACACACTACTAATAGATACTATACTGATAATATTGATCACAAAATTAACCACTGACCGAGCACCACAAATCAGTACTGATTGGGCCCTTTGGTTAGCCTCACACTCCCATCGACCATGAGTGCACTGCAAAATCAAAAACTTATAATAAGTACAAGGCCTCGATAGGGTTAATTCAAATAGTCCTAAAGTGCAACTTTTGAGTTGAATATTGCATTTTCGAAAACTCATTGAGGGATCTCAACCTTGAAATTTTATTAACATGAAAAATTGATAAGATGACCCGTAGATGGTAAGATCAAATAAAATGCCATTAGCTATGTCCTACTGATGTGAGAACAAAACACATCAGCAAAGCAATAGACCAATAAGAAAGAAAGTCCTAATAGGCCTAAGAAGAGTTCCTTGTCCAACCATAGCCGCTTTAATTCTACATGGCCTAACAATGCAAACCACTACTTAAAATATAAAACCTGTGATCCGAGTCAGGGTTTTATACTCGTGAATTAGTCGGTTCAACTGTTGGTTCAAGTCAAGTTAGTTTCAGAACATGTACGATGACTCAAAGCCGACCACACCTATGAGCCATGAGGGTCATGTGTACCCAAGTATATGATGTTAATGTCAATAACACAATAGGAAAATAAGTTATCAGAATATATAAGAGTATGCCAGTTTATTTTATTTTATTTTATTTATGTAGTTAGATTTAGCAATTAGATTGTAGAATTTTGTGTGGGTTAGTAGGTTTAGAACATGTCATTCGATTTATACACGATTATTTTATTTTATAGTATTTTGTTATATTTTATTTTAGATTTTGTTGGAATTTATTTATTATTATTAACTCGAGATTGGAGCAAGTCAAGTTTTAATTACAAAACTGCACCTCCCTTTCCTTCTTCTCCACCTGCTGTCCACTCTCCCAGCTTCCTCTCCTCCTTCCTCCTCCACCGTCTTCCTTCTCCTTACCCTGTTCACCGCCGTCGGAGTGCCGCTGCCCTTGCATGTCCCTCGACCACCATCCCCAACCCATCGCTGCCCTTCCTCTGCCCGAAAGGTGCCCTTCACCAACGTTGTCCACTCCTCCTCCCGGGTTCCGTCGGTGCACCCTCACAACCAGGTTTTCTCATCTCCAGCGCGTCAAAAACATTTTAAAAAAGTAAAATGGAGTACATTTGCTGTAATGAGAAAGGGATGGGATGCTCTTGGTTTATAAGATTTCTTGGAATTTTTATGAGCCCGTCTCCTTTAGTAGAGGGGGAGAAAGGAAATGATCGGAGGAAGTGGGAGAATTTATATAAAAAGAAATTATTATTATTTTTTAAAATTTAGGTAAACCGCCCTTAGCCAAACATCCCTATTTTTTATTTTTTTAATAAAAGTTAAATCCTACGACCTTGGGCTTCTATTTTGCTCCGCATGAGAGGTTTACTCTTTGGGCAAGGGCAATCAACGCAGGTTACACCAAGGTTATCTCTAGCCTATTTTTGGAGATCGACCAGCGACAAAGTACTCAATAAATGACATGCATACCTAAAACTAATGAGAGCATTGTTTTTGAGTCCATCTAAATGAGCCTATAAATGTAATATGCTAGTCAAAATTATGCAACTCAATTGGGGACTCCGCCTTAACTTTTAAACTATGAAATACATAACATATAACTATTACATTGTTAGGATACCATTAAAATATATTTTATTTAGTAAATGAGCCCTATATACTTGAAATACACCTCATATAGCTTATATGAACTATATTTTTTATTTTGAGCAATTTAGTAAGCCCCATAATTTAAAAATTATATAGATAAATAAAAAATAAATAATAAGGGTAATTATAATATTTTAACAAAATTTAATGCTTTTAACCTTTTCATTGTAATAAAATTCAAACATTTATTATCATGTCATCGTAATAAAAACCAAACCCATATATATATAGAGCACGGGAAATCTGTGGTGCAGCATAGTCATCTTGGCTGTGCTTCACTTTTTACCCGGCCGTTGGATTCTATACAACGGCTAGAAATTAAATCCCTAGGTCGATGAGGTCTTCCTCACCTCCGTCTGCACCCACCTCTCTGCCCTCGTCTGCTCCACTTGCTACCCCACAAGTGCCACCGCTCCATCCTCGTTGTCGTCGCCAACCTCCTCCCCGCCAACCCCTCTCGCCATCGCGCTGGTGGTTGTCACTTCACAAGCTCGCCGTCTGCTACCCTGGCCTCCTCCACAACGGCATCCCCCTCAACCCCTCCGACTTCAGCCTTGAGCGCGACATCGGCCCGGACCACTCCTTCCCCCTCCCCACGCCGCCGCCGCTGCCCTGGCCATGCCCGCTCGCTGCTCCACCTCGTGAGCGATGTGCAATCGTCTTTCTCAGCAGCAACATTTGTCTGTCGGGACAGATCGGGAAGCCGGCACAGTTGGCTGCGGCCCAGGGCGTGGCATCACCGACAGTGGGGTCGGCATGAACAAAGCAGCCCCTTCTTCAAACAGGGGCTCCTCTGTTGTGTGTGAGGTGGTGCCGAATTGTGAGATTGACCAAATTGGCGCCGGTTGTTCGATTGGCAGCTTTCGAAATGCCGCCGCCGTTGCGGCCACACCTCCAATTTATATGGCAAAGCTTCTAAACTCAATTTGAATCGGCAGTGTTGTCCGCCCACCGACAATCTGGTATGTCAATTGTCTTCAGGAACTCTTCTTCTTTTACAACCACTCCGATTTCCACTAGTTCGAAAGGATGCTTGTTGGGAACGATCATGATTGGGGAATAGTTTGAATGCATCATTGGAGCTCCTTGACCGAAAATCTGATTTTATTTTCATTTTTCTCCCTCGAAATGGACGCATATGAATTCAACGATGTGTGATGTCATAGTCGGAGTGAACTATATTTTTATTTTTGGTTGTTGGTTTCATTTGTTTTCTATAGAGCATGGCCTTGGATTGGTTTCCCGCCCAAGGTTTGTTTCTCTGTTTTTGGGTCTTTTGGTGTTTGGGTTTTGTGCTTGTGGGCAACCTTGGTGTTGTGTTCTTGTTTTGACAGATGATGGCGGGGGGTGTGGATGATGATCGGAATGCCGAAGTCTATTTCTATCTTGGGGGCTTGTGGGAGTCTTTTCGGGAGTGGAGTGCATATGGCACCGGCATGCCAGTTGTTCTGAATGAGAAAGAGCAGGTCGTGCAGTACCATGTGCTTTATCTTCCCAATATACAGATTTATGACGGGCTTTTGCCTTCGGATCAATCTGGGTAATCTTCTGTGGAGGATGACATTGTTAAATTTTGGTTCTTCAAATAATGTTTCTTGACTTGATTGATGCTGAGTTGACGATTCTATTGAATATTTGTATTTGATGA
The DNA here is from genome assembly GCA_033002965.1 of Piper betle. Taxonomy (NCBI): domain Eukaryota; kingdom Viridiplantae; phylum Streptophyta; class Magnoliopsida; order Piperales; family Piperaceae; genus Piper; species Piper betle. The sequence continues at coordinate 7,474 of JAURVB010011730.1, read as the reverse complement.
TTTGATCATAAATATTCGTGTATGAACTGCTGATTGATTAGTAGCTGCCCTTGGCACATACAATCATATGTATGGTTGGAGTTGAATTTGCTAACAGGTTGGAAGCGAGCCATTGTTCCGTATAATGCGTAATAAGTCAATGCAAGCTATGCAATTGGGAGATGATGGTAAATTGGGTAGTGCGGTCAGTGATTTATTGTTATATCACGCCAAATTATTTGATGTTGATGGAATTTTCTTCAATGTGGTCTACTCATGATTGAATAAGATAGCTACTTCTTGTGGCATGATATCTTTTCTTTGGAAGACCATCCTAATTTCCACAGTATGGATAATCTATCTTTGAATGATAGATCTAAGAATTGCTCTGAATATTCTTCGTGTAGTGATGATAGTTCTACAGGCATCTAACGGGGCCATCTTTTCTTTGAATATTTTGAACACGATCAGCCATACTGTCGGGAGCTATTAGCTGATTAGGTAAATTCTGCTGCCAACTTATTCGAACACTGATAAATGCAGTGCATCTGATGCTTGAATGCATTCTCGTGTAGATTGCAAATCTTACCGGTCGTTATCCCGAATTGATGACACTAAGAAGTTGTGACATCTCGTGGAGGTGTTGACCGAAGTGATGTGAAGCCGTTGCATATTATTGAACCTGAAGGTCCAAGTTTTCGAGTTAGTGGTCATTTTATTGAATGGCAGAAGGTATCAATCTCAATGCAAGCATTTATGTTTAAAATGCATTGTCTTTTTTGTTGCTCACTCATGACTGGGCAAAATTGTTTCAATATGCAAATTGATGAAGAAGAAGAAAAGCCTCTTGAAGCAACCAGCTTTATGATTTAGTACTAAACACTTCAGTTAGTTTACAATAATTTTTAAATATTAAAAGTGAAAGTTGAGTAGATTTATAATGTAATTACCATATATTTTGTGTTTTACTTTAAACTGTTATGAATCTTTAGCTTAAAATTAGGAGAGCATTGAAGAAATTCTAAAGGGATAGTGATTCGAATCCATCAAGATCTTACTTAATTAATATTTGATGAAAATTTGAAATAATGTAATTATATAAATAGATAAAAATTTGAGATTATAGATTACAAAATGCACAAAAATAAAATGTCAATGTTTCGCATCTACAACCGGACATCGTGTAAGCCAAAAAATCCTATATTTTTATATGTTGCAGAATATTTGTTACATTGTTAAAATTAAGAATCATATATTTATACAGGCACACGCAACAACACTACTATAATTTCCGAGAGAGGCTCCATATTCGACAACCGTGGTTACAATGTCACTCAGCCACTTCTCAAATATATACATACAACCTTGTAACGTTCATCTATGATTGATTGCTTTTTCCATATTCTCCAACAAATCAAGCTCCATGCAGCGGCAGTGAGCAAGGCACTTCTCCTTGGCAAAACAGCATGAAACTGGAAAGTTAGACGGAGATACTTGTGCTTTGGCGGCAACCAGAGGATGGCGGCAAAAGCGATACTCCAGTACGTAGGAGGGCTCACAGTTTGGCACCGGTTGCAGGACGTACATGGCAGCAACAACCTTCCTCAGCAGCAAAACAGGGCTGCAAATTGTCTGGCCAAACCTTTTGATGATGGCTCACAGCAACAGCAGGGCTTCGGCTCCAAGACTGGGCAAGAGAGCTTCTCCTTGGCTATGCTCCAGCTGTGGGACGTGGCAGCAGCGCCTCCGTAAGTGGGGCAACAACTTGATGGCGTCGAAGGAGGGCTCACATCCATCACAAATCTTTGACGACGGCCCTTGTCTCGCAGCGGCAACGATGATCCTTCTCTCTTGGCTGGGCAGCAATCCACGGCAAGGCTTGTAGGTGGTGTGCAGCAATCGGGATGGTGACACTCCTCTTGGTGGCAGAGGCCAATCCGTCAGCCATGTGGCAAGTGGTGCTCCTTTCCGGTTGTGGCAAGAGCCTCCAAAATGATGGCTTTGATCCGGCAGCGGGAGAGATGCTTTGTGGAGATGGGGAGTATGTGCTGCCAGCCAAGATGGCTGTACTGCAATTTGTCTACCGTTAAAAACTCATCCAACGTCCAACAACGATAAAACAATATATGCTTCAGCCACCACCCTTGGCCCTTCGCCGCCCCGCCGCCGCACCTCAGCCACCAGGCGTTGCTCTCCGCCTTGACTTCTGCATTCCTGACCAACGTTCGGAGAGGGCTGTCGGCAAAGATGGGCGGCGTCCAGGTTTTGAGTCGGAGCCGTGGCCCACCACCTGGCGGGGCACCGTCTTCTTCCTGTCCTCGTCTTAAAAATTACTGCCCACGCACCACTTTCGAAATCCAGCCATGGAGATTGACGACCTCAGACCTCTGATCTCCCACCTTCCTCCCTTTTCAGCTTCAATTCGACAAACCAATCGCTTCATAGGTTTTCATATCCTCTTCCATCTTCTTCTTCCTACTCTTGTAAAAAAGAAAAAAGAAAAAAAAATCTGCTGTTAATTGATTTGAGCAGGTGAAGATAGCGGAATGGAATTTGGAGAAGGATTTGCTGGCCATGGTTACGGAGGACTCCAATATTCTGCTTCACTGTGGCAAATTGCAGAGGTTGTGGACTCTCCTGGTACTCCCCCACCACCCTTTTGCTTCTTCTATCTTTTAATTAAGGACTCAAAATAGAAATTTGGTGTCGTTGGAATGGAATAGCGAGGCATATGAACCCCTGATGTATGAAGGTGTTGTAGTTGTTTGAAGATCTCACTAGATGAGATGATTTACTTGGCGTAACAGTCCTTGTGGATAGCCATGTTGTCACCATTTTTCTTGATTAGTTATCACTTTGGATGTCCTGATTAGTTCTAACCCTTTAGGAAGATGCATTATGTCCTTATTCTGGAGACCAGATGGAAAATCAATAGCGGTTGGACTTGAAGATGGGTCCATTTCTCTCCACGACGTCAAAGTGGGTAACACTAATACCTTAGAATGCTATTTTCAAATTCTTAATTTTCTTGCTGCACCAAACTGCTTATGGAGTGTGCTGAAGTTCTAAAAAATTTATTATCACTCGTTCAACTTCAAATAATATGGGAACATGAAGGGCCACTAGATATTTTCCTTCCCAATCAATTTATCAGCAGCATGAGACTGATCAGCTGTCCAGTGGATTTGCTGTTGTTAAGATTTATCAATGTTTATGGACTAGTAAAGGCGTTTACAAAATTCGGTTGGTAAGGGCAATGCTTTTAGCGTACCCCAGTTGATTACTTCAATGTATCTAGGCATGTGTGAACTAAGCTTTTTGGCACCGCTTGCCAGTGCATGATATAATGTAATTGTGTCAATACAGAACGGAAAGTTGTTGACGTGCTACTGTCACAGGTTTGCTGGTGCCATAGATGACTTGGTGTCATAAATCCTGCTTTTCTGTTTTTAAAATATTTTTTTCCATTTGCTTTAGCTTTAAAATTGTTTGTCTTGTTGGTATCATTTTTTTTTCACTTTAAGAACCTCACTTATGGATGGCTGGATTTTTTTCATTTCTTCCAGCTTGAGCATATGAAGAATCACAAGTTTGATGGACTTCACCATTGATCACAACTTGAGCATTTTGGTTATACCTTGCTCACCCTTGATCACAACTTGGCCATTTTTGTGTCATGCTCGACGAAAACAGCAGCAAAAGCTGCTTTTGATCATGTAGGCATCGGGGATACTTCAATTTCAAAAACTGGTAAGAGGCTTGTTGGTCTATCAATTTCACTAGGTGTATACAAAATGATATTAACTTTTTGCTGACAACAAATATCGTTTCATTAAATGATATTTAATTGTGTATAAATCTGATTACACAACATCTTGGACAACTGGTAGAGGAAATACTTGAGAAGCAGTTACAACATGTTATGTTATGCTTAGGTTTTTCAATGACTTAAACTGTTGTAGATCTTTAGCTCAAAATTGGCAGAGCACTCAAGAAATGTTTAAGAGATGGTGGTTTGAATCCATCAAGATCCTCCTATTTAGTCAATATTTGATGAAAATTTGAGATGCTGTAATTATGTAAATAGACAAAAAAAGTATGATTTATCATACTTGTCTACCAAGTGACATAGCTATGATATAAAAAATAATATAAATATACAAAAATTTATCATCATTATTCAATAACATTATAGAAGATTACAATCTACAAAATGCACAAAACATGCAATGACAATATTCCCCATCATCTACAATCGTACATTATATAATCCCAAAAATCCTATTGCATGGAATCATTGTTATAATTGCTATGAATATTTTTACAGGTTGTAGAATAATGACCTCCCTCATTACAAAGACTACACATCATTTTTTTAGCTTGAGCTTGAGCAACTTCATATCATGCCTTCAATCTTTGACTATTCTTAGGACGACTTTTAGTACACAACTGAGAGGGGTCACGTACTATTATTTAGGGAATATGCTCTATTGAAGTCCTAACTTGCCTCTCAATAGATTCTTTGCTTGTTTGTACTCTCACTGAAGATGAACTCTCAATCGCATCAAGCTTTTCAACCAAATTTTCTAAAAGTGGTAATGCAAAATAATATTGTTCATCTGAACTTGTTCCCAAATCTTTCAATCGAATAGTCATATGCCTAAATCTCCACATTTGCAATGGGGTAAGTGGACTTGTAGAGGAATGAACGAGGTTCGCATCTTCCCTCTGGCTTGAATAATAATATCTAGCTTTAATTGTCCAACAATATAACACATATTGATTTGGAATTCTGCAGAGTTGTATTCTGATGAAAAATTTTCAAAATGTGCATACACAAAATTCCTTCACTTTCAAATTTCTTGCAACTACATGTGACATTCATTTCTCCACAAGTTTGGTAGGCAACAACATGTTTTTTAGCTTCATCATCATGTGGAAAAACTTCATATTTTGTTATTAAACCCTCCTTGCCGATTTTCCTATAAATGCAACATTGGCTCCTTTTCAATTGATCTTTAAAAATATCAAAATTTGATCTCGTGTATGTAGTCTCAGCTTCAGCCTCAAGAGGAGAGTATCCACATAGCACAGGCTTAGAATTCAAAGTATGAAAATCCTCTTGTTCCTCATCAAATCTACAAGATTGTAATGCTCATCATACTAGCTCACAAAATCATCCAGTGGGGTTTGTGAATGCACAAATCCATCAAAAAATGAGTTCATGCTCTCGCTTCTTTGGCTCGAAGTCATACCTGCAAAGAAATTATCCCTCATGTATATAGATATCCAATGGTGTCTAACATCATACATGAAGGACAACCAACTTTCTTTGTCCAAATTGTATTTTTCTTTTATAATCTTTCATTTCTCCTCAAATTCAGTGATTGTATCACTTCTATATATCCAATCATTATATGCTTTCTCAAATTCACTATAGTTAGACTTCAACTGTTTTAGATGAATTATAGCATTATTAGATATGTGCCATGAGCAAAACCTGTGATGGGTACTAGGAAAAACAGTTGCAATAGCCATTCGCATTGCACCATTTTGATTTGTGATAATGGAAGTAGGTATTTTTCCCACATATATTTTAACCATGTCTCGAACAACCAAGTAAATGTTGCCTCTGTCTCATCAGCAAGGAAAGCACAACCAAAAAGTGTAGATTGCCTATGGTGATTTATACCTGTGAATGGGGCAAACGGCATGGAAAATACATTGGTCATATAAGTTACATCAAATATTGTCACATCACCAAAGTTCGAATATGATGCCCTTGATCTCCCATCATCCCAAAAATATTTTGGGTTGTTCCATTCTCTTCTAATTCAATTTCAAAGAAAAAGTCATTGTTTGTCACATTTTTTCTTCAAAGTACTTGATAACACTTAAGCATTGCCGCCGAACATCATTATTATGGGTGTTTTTAGATGGCTGATGCAAGATTGACGCATCACTATGTCTATGTTGCTACTATTGGAAGTTGCATTCAAAACTTTAGAGATGGCTGATGGTCTCATTCCTGTTTGATGCGGTGAATCAATCAAATTCTTGCAAGATTCTTGAAGAGGAGTTTTTTACCTTCTTTCGAACTGACAAATGTTCGAGATGTGATACAATTCGTCTTTCTTGATCGATAAAACCCAGTCGAATGCCAAAATCTTGTCTTTTTACATAATCATTGTAAAAATCATATACAGCTTTTTCTAAAGAGAATTCCATGCCCAAACAAAGGGTCATATTTTCAAAACATTCGGATATTTATACGGCTTCACCTTCATCTTCTATTTTGTCAAAATCATCACTATTCTCTTCTCCTGGGACACTGCACAGGACACAACCAAGTTGTTCTTCCTGCGCAGCACTGTGCACACAGTACACAGCGACCAGCGAGCGACAGTGGGATGAAGGTGGGAGGCGTCAGTGAGAGGGTCCAGTGAGGAGGCAGTCGCGGAGTTCAGCGCCGGCGGTAGCTGCGACGACGATGAACGAGAGGAGTTTTTTGCTTCCTCTGTTCTCTCTGTTTCTCCTTGGATGCTGCGTAGTAGGGTTGGCGGGTTGAAGGCAGGAGGCTGTGCTGCGCGGCTTCCCACCTTCATCCCACCAGCTGTGCTGCGCGGCGTCCCAGGAGAAATAGAGAGAACAGAGGAAGCGGGAAACAGACCTCTGGTTGGTGGAGTCGGAAAAACTGCAGCTTTGATTGAGTCGATGGCAACGGTGGACTCGCCGACAATTGGCTCCTCATCGGACTCCCAAGCTGCTGCCTCCCACCTTCAACCTGCCAACCCTACTACGCAGCATCCCGAGAGAAACAGAGAGAACAGAGGAAGCAAAAAAACTGCTCTAGTTCGTCGTCGTCGCAGCTACCGCCGGCGCTGAACTCCGCGACTGCCTCCTCACTGGACCCTCTCACCGACGCCTCCCACCTTCATCCCACCGTCGCTCTCTGGTCGCTGTGTACTGTGTGCTATGCGGGTAGAACAACTTGGTTGTGTCCTGCGCGGCAGCATGAGAGCAGAGCAAGGCTTGGGCAGGGTTATTTTGCAGCCATTGGATATAATCCAACGGCTGAAATCAAACTGTAGCACAGCCATCTTGGTTGTGCTCCAGCACACAACCATTATATCCATATATCCAATATATATATATATATATATATATATATATATATATATATATACACACACACACGGATGCGCAGCAATGCGATGTTCGTTTTAGGCAGCGCATTCAACGCTGCCTTGTGAGCCGTTGGATATGATCCAGCGGCCCACAGCAGCCCAACCCCCGCCCCCTCCTTCCCGCCTCCCGCCCTCCCCCTCCCGCCTCCCACCCTCCTGCCTCCTGTCTCTCGCATCCCGCCCTCCCGCTCCCTGCCCTCTCGCTATAAACAAGAGGTGGATTAAATACTTCTCTTTTACTATGTTTAAGAGATAAAAGACATAACAAGCTTACTGACTTGTTGTTAGGAGTTATTGAATCCACCCTT
>JAURVB010011729.1:0-34991 GCA_033002965.1 Piper betle | reverse complement strand
AATTAATTAATAAATACAGAAAAATAATCGTAATATCAAGATGAGCCAAATAATTTAAATATGCATCTTAACTAATGTAGGAAGTCTTTAATTACAAAAAATGGTTGAAAAACAAAAGAAAACAGGATGAAAATGACCTTTATTGGGCTCCCGAGCCAAACTGAGTCGACTTGGCCGAGTCGAGCTCCTGGGTGAGCTAGGCTAGACTTCGTTAGTTAGGTCGGGTAGCTATACACTGACATGGGTGCAAACAAGCGGACACGAACAGAATTGGACAAGAGCAGGGCCAAAGGGCCTGACGAGGCTGCCGATGCCTGTCACTGAAAAATGCCGATAGCGGCATGGGGGAGGTTGCCGCCAGTCACATTAGATAGAGGAGATGACGGGTAGTGTGATGAAGGTGGTGATCGACGGAGTCTGGCCGTCGGTTGGCTAAAAAACGGCCGCGAATAGGAGGGATCACTGCTAGGTTAGGTGGAGTCACTGGCAATGATTTTGATGGCAACATTCGGTGGGGCTAGGCTCAATTAGTCAGCCGTCGAGTGAGGAATATGTCCGGGGGTGATGGCCGATGGTGCCGGACAGGCTACTGGTCAAAAAATGAAGAAATGTCGTCGGGAATGGTAGCATCGTTGGGGCAATCGTGGCTACGATGAGGCTTGGCGGTGGTCTCAAAATCTCGACCTCAACGAGGGGAAGCTATTTAGGTAGTCGGCCTCATCAGAGGAGGCTCGCCAACACCAAAAATGGTGACAGCGGTGGAAATATGACGAACAAAATGCTATCGGTGGCGCCGATTATGGTGGTGTCGGAGCTCGTGAATGGTTTGGATTAATAGTCCAGCACAATACAGTCACAGTGGTGCTAGTCCGGTAGCTAGAGGGCTTGAACAATTTGAGCTTCATACTCATGGTCTAAAAGTAGGGGTGTAAACAAGTCAAACCTATTCGCAAACATTTTATGTTCGGCTTGAACTCGTGCTCGTTAATTTTATGCTCGAAAAAATACTCGGCTCAAAATGGATAGCTCGTTGAACAACGAACAAAGCTTGAGCTAAGGAGTGTTCGGCTTGGCTTAACTCGAAACTCGAGCTTGATGTGTTCAAACTCAAAAAAATACTCGGCTTGACTCAGCTCGTCAATATTATTGAGGTCACATTGAACTTATATAGTGTTGGAAAGAAAATTTTGATCCTATATAAGTCGAGCACGAGCCAAGCACAAACATTCGCTCAGCTTGAGTTCGATTCGAGCTCGGCTCGAAAAACAGTAACAGAGCCAAGCCCAAACACCATGAATTTTGGACGAGCTCGACTCGACCCATAATACATCAAAGCTCGTCAAACACTCAAACAAGCTCAAACATGCTTGCCAAAAATCACGTTGAATTCAAAAATATCTCTGCTCGGTTCGGCTTAGCTCATTTACACACCTATTTGAAAGCTGAACTAACTTGAAATTGACTCAAACTGGGGAAAACAATAAGTGGGTAAAGCCCTATCCTAAAGCTAGGGTTTACACAAATACATGTGCCAACTCACAACACATTACATCACATGCACCACACCTTTAAAAATATCAATATTTTGAATAGTAAAACAATATCGTAACAAATTTTTTAACATGTATATGTGTCTCTTGGTGATCTAAAAACAATTTGCAAGCATGATGTAATTGAAATATGAACATTATACGCGAGAGGTACAACTTATAGCTTATATAAGTAGGGTTGTTTTGTTTAAAGGTCAATTAAATTCAATTGGTTCTTTACTCAACTCGAAAAAAATTCAATTCAAAATTTAACTCGATATCAAACGAGCCGAGCCTGAGCTTGTATCTTCTCAACTCGGGTTGACTCGAAGCTAGATACTTTATATAAAAAATAAGATTTTTGATCATATTAATCTTAAAATTTTTTATACAAATATAATCAAATTATAAATATTATTATATGATAACAATTTAAATAGAAATATGAATGATTAAATTATCTTTCATGTATAATTATGTCAAAGTTGAAATATTTTTAATTATAAATTAAATTTTAGTATGGATTATACAAAAAAATATCTTTAAATATAAATCAAACTAACTCGAACTTGAATCTACATGAGTATTTATTAATTCGGCTCATACTCGAAGTCAAACGAGTTAATCTTGAATTGAGCAAAACTCGTCTTAACTTGCCTGATAAGCACCCCTGTATATAAATTATATCTTTTATTTGAAGCAATATAATGGGTCCCACTACTCAAAATTTACATAGATAAATATAAAAATAAATAATAAAGATATTTGTAGAGTTTCAAGTGTGAACTCAATATAATAATTTTAACCCTTTCACTTAATTATAAGAATAACTCTAATAAAAATTAATTTTGAAATTCTTTAAATTGGTATATTTTTTAAAAATCTAAAAACATGTTATATTGACATCTAAAAAATAATAAAATTTTGCCAACCTCTATACTTTTCACATATATAGACCTCATTATTAATACACTCTAGTTAAATTAGATGCATAGTTCCCTTTAATTTCTCCCTCCAAATGTTTATAAAAAGCTAAAGGCTAATCAATTTGAATTGCTTGTATATAAAAAAAGTGAACTTGAAAAGTTTGAGATGTTTTGGTCGTGCATCATATAAAATTTTAGTGCTTGATATTTTAGAAAATTTAATGTTAATAAATATAATTAATATGTCATGAATCCATGTCTTACACCTTTATTAATTATTTTATTGTCAAACAAAACGTCAGCACTCTTTATATTTATTTATACATATATTTAATGATATGAACAAATCATGGCCATAGTCAACCTTGACTATTTGTTACAAAGTCAGCTCGCAACACCCTTTCTTGGAGCATAATAATATTTTTTATTTGGGATTTCTTGGCTTCACTTGTAATCAATCTGGACTTGTCATCTGTGCCTTCGAGCACAAATAATTGATTGCTACAATTTTTTTCCATGACAAAATTAACCACTCTTGTAACATAAAGGTTTCAAATATCAAAAAACATTAATTATAATTTTAAATATTACGTAGTATCACTTGGTTCTATTTAATCTATTATACCATCTTCAAATCCCAAAAGATTTTCACACCATTTTAATTTATATCTGATTTTTTTAATTTAAAATTTTCACAAAAGCTGAGTCTTTTTTAATTGTAATTTTTAAACCCATTATTAGTTAAATATTGATGATAAATATATTTTAAAACTTAATACATTTTTTATAATTTTAAATTTTAGTTGAATTCTATTTGTCCCAATTAAACCAATTATAATAAAACTACGGTATTACCTATCAAGAGGAGATTGCAATGTATCACAATAGAGTATTTCCATTGTGTAAAGAAAAAAATATTATTTTTTAATGACACATGAGTTCAAAATTGTTAATAAAAATAAATTAATTATTAAAAAACTTAGGCAAAAAATAAAAAGATTTTTTTTCTTTTTGATCATTCACTTACTCTCAAAAAATCAAGGTTGGAGTATAAAGAATAGCTGATATATTTTGATAAGATAAAACTGATTTTATTATTTTTATGGTTGGAATTTAAGTCGATACACTTATATTTAAGTCCAAATAGATTTTAAAGTTATGAATAAAATGTTATGTTAGATACTAAACATATTTTTATGATCAATATTTAATCAAATATTAATATTTAAATTTAAAATGATTTTGTAAAATTGTCAAATTTAAAAACTGAATATAATCTAAAATAATATTTAATTTTAAATATAAATAACTGGATAAGTTCAAAATATTTTTTTAAAAAATATCGGGTTATTTAGAACATCCCTAAATTACCCTCCTCCAATCTTAGGGCTAATTCTAGGGCAACCAATTTCTTCCCGTTTCTTCACCAAATCGGAGGAGCCGAAGTACGCCATGAATTTCTTCAAGACCGTCTTTCCCCCGACGGCGGCGATTCCACCGCCGCCTCCGCTACAGCCGCGGCCGACGACGGCGACGGCGGAGACGGAGACACCACGGCAGGCGGAGGAGCCTGGTCGTTCGGGGGCCTGCTGAAGACCATCGCCACCAAGTCGGAGACTTTCGTGGAGACGTATCGGCGGGACCTGGAGGAGTTCGGCGCCGGGCTCAAGAAGGAGACGGCGGTCTTCGCCGGCGCCATCAAAGACCTCCCGGGCTCCCTCGAGGCCGGCGCTTCCGCCGCCCAGATCGGCCTCGAGTCCGTCGGCCAGACCATCGACGATCTCGGCACCTCGGTGTGGCGGGGGACGGCGGACATCATTTCGCACGGAAAAGGCGCCCTCTTGGCCGCTTCCGACGACGACGACAACGGCGGCCCCGCCTCCGATTCGCAGAAAAATGGAGTCTTTGGGTTCGATCCCGCCGTGAGGTATAGCCGATTCGATGCTCTGGTTTATGCTATCCAATCCGATCCGGCGACCTACTGCGACGAGCCCGAGGATGGGGAGGACTTCGATCGATGGCGGAAGGCCGTGTCTTTGGAGAAGAAGGGCGAGGAGATTGGGACTTTGGCTGGATTTGAGGGTGCCATGGAAGGGGTTTACAACAAGCTCGTGCCCAGTGTGGTTGATCATGAGATTTTCTGGTTGAGGTACTTTTACAAGGTGTATAAGCTCAAGCAAGCCGAGGATGCGAGAGCGAATCTGGTGAAGCGGGCAATTTCGGGTGATGATGAAGAGGATTTGAGCTGGGAACTTGAAGATGAGGATGAACAACAGCAAGGTGTCAATGAAGGTATGGTTGGTGATCATACTGATTCGGGTGGTGCGGAGGAGGCGGTTGCAACCATTGAAGATGATGCAGAGAAGAGCATCAATGTTGGTGGTGTTGCTGAACCATTGGGTGATAATGAAGTGCAAGCTGTTGCATTGGATGAAAAGTCCGGTGGGAAGCAAGTGCATGAGGAGGAGGATCTTGGGTGGGATGAAATTGAAGATGTTGGCAGTGGGGATGAGAAGAAGGGAAGTGGTAGCAATGGAAGTCCAAGTAAAGAAGAGCTGAGAAGGAGGTTGAGTGTGGCAGAAGATGATGAAGATCTGAGCTGGGACATTGAGGATGAGGAACCTCTGAAGCAGTGAAAGAGGAACCTCCGAAGCAGTGAAATGTAAAGGCCAAAATGATTTTTTTTCCATGCATTATGTGTTCAATCTATGTGATTCATTTCTGAGTCTCTACCTTCATTCTTGGATGAAGTGATTGGTATGTGTGATAAAAAAAGGTGTTTCTTTGTGTAAATAGATGTAGCTGTTAATATGTCTGAGTACAATCTATCATATATTATCTAATGAATATTAAGTTATTGTCTCTCTTTGTTTTATTGGCTTCTTTTTCTTGGTTAGCAGTGAAAAGTATTGAAGCTGCGATGTTCTTTCTCACTAGTTCCTACCCCATTATTATTATACTAGGAAGGAAGGGATTGTTATATCTCAACCTTGAAGTTTTCTGATTCTCACATATGATAGTGTTACTAATTTTAGTGTATCTCTGGGACAGAATTTGTGTTCTTGATTGTGAGGAAGTGAATCAGTTTATTGATTCTCTTGTGCATTTTACAACGAAACAAAAACATCCTGGTTATATAAACTTTTTATAGACCACTCTCGAAATCGAACTAGATTTGAGTGTCCCAGCTTAGTTATATCGAACTAGACCACTCTCTAAATCGAACTAGATTTGAGTGTCCCAGCTTAGTTATATTTTAAATTTTATATTCTTGTCAATGTTTATATGATCAGTTTCTTCCTTTGTAATTCCTGATTTTTTTTGTCAATGAATATTAGAACAGAAGGTGGAGAGATTTGCCTTTCATGATTAGATTAGGTACAGTAGTAGCAAAGACGAGAGCGTGTATAAAATTCGAAAATTTGTATTGAAATGTAAATAATAATGCATTGACATTTTTTAAAAAAAATTATAAGCAATTTTATTCCTTCCAGAAAAATATAAAAAACGATTTGGACAATGCCCAAATTTACATAAGGAAGACCAATAAAACTAACAAAAAAAATCACCAATAAAAGTTGTTGGGGATTAAATTTTCTCATTATCTTACGAATGATCATTTTGCATTGACATATTCTCCCATTGGAGCAAGGGTACAAATAAAAATTAACCAATCTTCTGATACACCATATAGAAAAACAAACGGCAATACTAACATATCATAAAAGAAAATGATAACTTATAAAATGCCCAAAATGTTTATACATTCAAACAAATGAGAGAAGAAACCATTGTATATATAATGAGTGATTGGATTGCTTCCAATAATAAGAGTGTTCGAATAGGCAGGAAACTAAAAGGCGAGTGTAAATCAGTAATAGAAAGAGTAGATGACGAGATCAAGGAAGAAAGATGAAGAGAGAAAGTTTGGAGAAAATAGGGTTTTGGTTAATCAAAGTGATTAACCCTCTCCACATTTTTCATAAGCATAGCCAATACATGAAGTCACTTACATTAAAAAATTTAAAAGACTAACTCCTAGAAATAAGCAACTAATCTTATCTAAAAGATTACATACTAATGACTAATTCAGACCGTAACAAAGTCGTAGCTTTTATTATTTCTAACAAAGAGAAAGCCAGTGAGCTTTGGTAAACAATTAGGAGGGAACCAACGCAGGAAGGACATGGAAGTGGAGGACAGGACTTGACACCCAAATGATAACTCATAAATTTTGGCAAGATAAGGCTCCCATACACTGATGCGGTGGATCAAAAGGATCATCTTTCTATATCTTCAGCATCATCTTCAAGTTTGCAGGGGTATTTCTTTAAGCTTCACAACATCCCTATAAACTGCGATTAAGAACATGCTTGGTATATCAAAAATGTGATAACAAAATTGTCAATGCCCAAAATTCCATTACACAAACGAACAAAGTCGTAGCTATTATTATTTCTAACAAAGAGAAAGCCGGTGAGCTTTGGTAAACAATTAGGAAGGAAACAATGCAGGAAGGAGGTGGAAATGGAGGACAGGACTTGATGCCCAAATGCTAACTCCTAACTTTTGGCAAGATTAGGCTCCATATACTGATGCAATGGATCAAAAGCATCATCTTTTTATATCTTCAGCATCATCTTCAAGTTTGAAGGGGTATTTCTTAAAGCTTGACAACATCCCCAAAAACTGCGATTAAGAACATGCTTGGTCTATAACAATGTGGGAACAAAATTGTCAATGCCCAAAATTCCATCATAAAAGCGAACAAAAGAAGGGCGATGGCAAAGGAGAGGAAAAGGCTAAACTTACCCATCCAAGGACCTCATGAGGAGGTGGTCACTTAGGATAGAGGTAGAGGTCACTAGGAACACTTGAGAGAGGAGCAAGAGGCTTGTAATGTATGCTTGTGGCTATGGGACCAAACACCTCCGATGTCGAATCCTTAATACGAGGATTGGATATTGAAATTCGTACTAATAACCTCAATTGACACTTAAAACTCTGAACTCTTTTCTTTACCCCAAAAAAAATTGAGTAAATGTACCTCACCACTAGCGTACATGAAACAATCTCGAGTTATTTAGGATGTTCCGAAGTTTCAAAGAATAGTCCTTTAGCCTTGAAGGTGATGTAGAAGATATAGAAAGACGATCCTTCACATCAGAATTTGTAGGTGTGTGTCTATATATATATATATAAAGTTTAATATAGATTTGTTGGTAAAATTGTTACATTTTTTTTATTTCTTATCATATTCATGTGATTCATATGAGCAAATTACAGCTGTCCACATTGGCTTATTAACGTGATGCATGTCAAGGATTTTGGGCTTGACAGGTGAAAAAATAAAATATTACATTGTCTAATTTCGATCCAGCGGCCCATAATCCAGAAGGGGGAAAACCCTCCATTCCCGCCTACCTGCCCACCCGCACGCCGGCTTGCAACTGGCCACCTCTACCACCCCCCTACCTGCCCCGCACGCCGGCCCATGGCATGACCACCACCACCACCCGCTGCCCCCCCGCACGCTGGCCCATAGCACGACCACCACCACCCTTCGTTGCTACCCCCCCCCTCACTACCCCGCACGCCAGCCCATGGCACGACCTCCACCACCTCCCCCTCAACCGCGGCCCAATGCCAACCTGAGGAGCCCCCCCCCCCCCCCGCCCTGTTTCCATCACCGCTGGCAGTGGTGCGACAAAATAAAGAGGGGGAGAAACAATGATAGCAATTTCATAATAAAAATTTGACACGCTCCTCACACGAGTCAATAGTAAAACATAATTTTAAAAATAAAATACCATAAAATAAAAGCTTGACACACTCTCGCTTGAGTCAATATTTCGAAATTGATTTTTAAAAAAATTTAAAATAAAATACCATAAAATAAAAACTTGACTCGCTCCCGCTCAAGTCAATATTATGAAATTAATTTTTTTAAAAAAATTTTAAAAATTAAATACCATAAAATAAAAACTTGACCCTCTTCCGCTCGAGTTAATATTAAGAAATAAAAATTAAAATAATTTTAAAAATAAAATACCATAAAATAAAAACTTAACTTGCTCTCAACTAGAGTCAATATTACAAAATTTTACAATATTGACTTGAGTCGGAAAAGAATCAAGTTTTTATTTTATGGTATTTTATTTTTTAAATTTTTTTAAAAAATAATTTTGTAATATTTACTCGAGCGGGAAAGAATAAGTTTTTATTTTATGATATTTTATTTTTAAATATAAAAAAAATCAATTTTATATTATTGACTTGAGGGAGAGTGAGTCAAATTTTTATTACAAAATTATCATCGTCCTTTCCTTCTCCCCTTTGTTTTGTCACGCCACTACTAGCGGTGATGTAGGTGATGCCGGCGCAGGGTGGGGACTAAACAGGCAATGGGGGGAGAGGCGGGGGTGCTGGTGAAGCTCGGTCATAACAATGCAAATGGCAGACTGTTGACGGGGTAGAGGGCGGCCAAGAATGGAGGTGTTTTCCCCATTATGGATTGTGGGCCGCTAGAACGAAATCTAATAGCCCATAATCAATGCGCCGTAAATGGAGGCAACACATTGCAACCTTCCTCTCTCTCTCTCTCTATATTATATATATATGAAAATTTTAATGTAGGTTTGTTGGGTAAAATTGTTATATATATTTTTATTTCTTATCATATTCATGTGATTCATATGCGCAATTAAAGTTATCCACGTTGACTTATTAACGCGAGGCTTGTCAAGGATTATTGGGGTTGATAGGTGGGAAAAAAATATTGGCTTGTGTTATTTATCTTCTCATTGATAGGTCTCACATTGCCCACTTACCTTGACCAAGACTCGTATGAAAGGCATCCGTCGCGTAAAACCACAAGGAAATTTTTTGTTGGAAATAAGCGAATAAGAGCTAGTTAATATGATGATAAAACAGGTGAAAACCAAAGTCAACGCACCTTAATTTCGAATCAATTCCAAGATCTGCATTTGTCTAAATTTGAACATATCTCAGTTGAAACTTGACCTAGATGGCAAAACAGATTCGAAATTATGATGGCTAACAGCAAAAACCTATCACAGCCATATACAATATAAGTTTGACGCCAAGGCCAATCTCCGCACTTGATAATGACAAGTTATAATTTCATCCAGGTGCATAACGTTGAGGCTAATGGCGAAAAGCTCTCACAAGTTGCTCAATTCTTCGACGGCAAAGGGGACAGCTTGTCAAGTGTGAAGAACATGATGTACAACAGCACATATGGCCACATCTGAAATATTGGGCACAGAAAACATGTTATTTTCCTTTACAAGCTGCAGCAAGAATTGAAGAGATTTCAGAATTTTGTGTGGTCAGTAGATAAAGACACAATGGAAAAATTGTAGGCACACAAAACAAGCTATTTTCCTCTACATCTCATAAATTTTACAAGTTAATCATTCTTCATCCCAAATACAAGTATAAGAAGACTGATTGGCACCGCAATTATTTAAATGTGTAGCACTGATTCGTTCTTATAAATAATTATGTTCCACTAAATGCATTCAAAATAAAGTGCCTTGGTGTTCGAATTAAAACGTGCCGCAAAGTAGTGACATCAAGTAGTACTCAATGTCAGCCCTTTTAAGAAAGTAGGGACTCTTACACCTTCCTACCTCGAGCAATTAAAACTTGCTCTTATTGAGAAAGCTCACAAATCTGTGTAAGAGAGACTTGCAGATCCATATACAGTAAGAAACTTGCCAGATATCAAAGCATGCTTTGAGAATTTAATCAAACTAAAATCTAGCTCACGTATCCAATGCAGACATATTATCAAAAAAATATTTAGATTTTCTCACATGACATCTTAGTTGAAGACAAGAGACAAATTCGAGTACCACTTGATTCCACCTTTGTATAGAGGCAGGTACCAGGAAAAAATGCATAACAATGGATCTCATTTCCCAGATTTCTATGAAGGTTGCCTATATGCATTGGCTTATCCAGAAAGATTCCTATTACAGAATTAGTATACACTACTGATATATTTGCAATCCTAGATTAGCATTCTGGTTGAACTAATATGAGGAAGACATAGCTATAAGCTTTCTATTAGAACATCTGTATCAGAATCTTTTTCTCTTGAGTATTAAGTCATGATTGCCAAAAATAAAATGAACAAGTGCTCTTATTCCATGATTTCTAACATAGTTTTAGCATCAAGTGGCTCCTCCTCATGACTGAGGAACCATCATCATCATCACAGATCAGCATGCTTAACCTGTCCACCTTTGCTTCTTCCCGCAGTGTACCCCACTGTCATCTTTCCCAGCTTGTTGCACTCTGATTTCCTTTCCTGGTAGCTTTACTTCATCTAACATATTTTATATCAACACTAGCATGCTTAACACAATCCCTAGACTTCAGCTACACCTCCCCTAGAGGCTTGTCATAAGATCCCCTAATTAGTTAATTAGCCCAGTTAGTTTTACATCCAATTCCTACTGGGATAAGATCCAATTAGTTAATTCACTTAAATCCCACATTCAATATTTATTGAGGTAAGATCCAGCTAATTCACTCCAACTTAATTAATCACTTTTGAAAAATAACTATCCCTAGCAGTTTGCACTAATTATGTCGGGTTATTCCAGTAGTATCAGAGCTAACTCGGGACCGTATTGGATAATGAGAGTTTGTTAAGATACAAATTCATATAAGGCTCACAAGCCATATAAAGAAATTTTAAGGACAAAAATTTCCTTAAGATGGGTGGAATATAAGATCCCCTAATTAGTTAATTAATCTACTTAGCTCTCCATCTAATACCTACCACGATAAAATCCAATATATTAATAGAGATATGATTATAATTTTCAAATTAGTTAACCACTTCGAGGAAAAGACGAAGCTCATCAATTTGCACAAATTGGTCCGGGCTATTACACCTTGTACATGTGTCACTTGTACATGTGTCATCTCCTTTATTGTCATAGTACAACTGCTAAACCCATCCCTTGCATCAAGGATTTCAATTGTCATGTGTGCATTCACAAGAATTCTTTATCTTTCAATTTTTGTGTGGAGTTTAAGTTACTCCAGTGTCCAAACCCTATTTTAGAATTAAGATCTGTTGGTAGAATTTTGATTACCTTTTGCCTAAAGTTTTTACAATGTCATCTTTGAAGGATTTTTTATTTTAGAACTTTTGATTACCATTTGGTTTGTTATGTTAAGGTGTAGTTATGCTTAAAGGAGAAATGCACATCACAGTGATAGATAATTCCCTCATCTAAAGATTAGTCTTTTAATTATTTTTTGACAGGCTGATGCAGAAAGACCTAGTGTTGCTTATTATATGTGCAAGTTGATTTGCAATTGAACACTTGAGAATAAGGTATTAAAAGTATGGAATGCGCATCAGATTCTGATTGAGATTCTATCACAGATTTTTCTATTTAACAATATTAATGTATTTATATTCTATGTTCAGAATCCAACAAGCTTACCAGCAATAAAAGACTGAACTCTCTCATTCCACTTCTGACACATTTCTCTCGTTTTAGTTCATTTTCTCCAATTTGCCAAGAAGTCAAAAGAGTGCACCCATAGAGGCCACATACAATTACCAGAAAATGAAATTTGTAGGCCCAAACTAAACTTCTTTGAACTAAATATACTAATGCATACAAATATCTAATCTGTTAAAATGTAAAGAGCTGCCACCATTGCTGATTAAGTTAATATGAAGAATATCAAACACTTACGGGACAAATACTGCATTGTACTCCTGCTCAAGACATATCACACATAGATCTGGCATTACTTTATCCCGCTTTGCATCCTCAAAGCCATTTTCAGTTGTTTGATCCCCGCCTAAATGCAGAGTTCATGCTCCCTTAGAAATCTTACAAAAAAATTTAAAATGAAGACAATGAAGTTAGTATTTCATGCCTACCTTCATTTACCTGCTCCAGTCTTTGTGCAGCAGCAGCAAGGACTCTGAAAGGACAAAAGGAAGTGAATACAAATTTCCACAGCCAGAGCAAGTAAGATTCTAGCTGGCAGCAAACAACATCATTGATAAGCCCAAAAGATAACATAAAGATTGATGAGTAGTTTTTGTTAGAATTAACTATTTAAAGATACAAGAACAACCCATGTTGCTTAACATCAAGGGCATAACGAGCTTAAAAGTCTCAAAAAATCATCATGCCTGATTCAAACTTGGCAGAGTATAGTTTGGCCAATAGGCAGAAAAATAGTCCCTAATCAATTGTGCACCAATCTTCACCAACCTCTAATAAAATCTTGCTAGGAAATAAAAAGGCTAGGCATTGTTGTAGTGGTTTTCCACAAAAATATCAGTGAAAATTCATTCTCAGTCCTGCACCCGCGTAATACATATGGTCCACAAATGTATTATTTGTATATATCATGTTTCAAGAAAGGACTGCCATCGGTAAGGGGCTTCCAAAGAATTCATTAACCTCTTAAATGTTCAAACTCCAGCAGTAAACATGATTTTAAAAGAAAATATGATAACGATATTTAGAAAACCAACTCAAAGATGATGTGATCATACGGCCCTTTTAATGAGGCCTAAGATACCATCCAAAAGTTGTTGGTTTGGGGCCTTCAGACTATCAGACTAAACACAGAAACAAGATTGTGTGATTAATTCTTGATTATTGAACTTGAAAATATGTTTATTTTATAAGTTTACCTCCTTTGCATTTCCCTACGCCGTTTTCTTTCCATGATATATTGGATAGCATGTTTGGCAATTAGATAAACACCCAAAGCTGTTAAACCTACAGAGGCATAACGGTACCACCTGCACATGTTCCACCATTATGGGCAGCTCTATATCTAGTAAAAATTAACCCGATAGAACAACTAAACCTACCTTGCCCATTTCCCAAGATTCAAGACAAGCTGATCGATGCTTTTTGGAGATACATAAAATGGTCCTTTGTGAGGTTTCTGAATCCGAATTGTCCCAACATCATCCTTGATAGCCTAACAAAAGGATAGTATAAACACTGAGCATAAAAGTTCAATAACTACTAGTTGCTATAATTTAATTCTACCAGATGAAGCAAATACTGGAACAAGCACATAAATAGGCCGAAAATGCAGCTAACAACACAGTATCCATCAATCAGTTGGCAGAAATGACAGGTATAAGACTTACGAAAGTTACCTCGCCAACAACAGTCAAAGTTGTACCCATGGGAAGGACTCTTTCAACACGCTTCACTCCCAGCATCTGTAGTAACACAGGTAGGATAAAATTAACAACATTTACTGGTGTATTCTTTCACTAGCAACTTATACTTCACAAACTAACCTTGAGACCTTGGAGGTAATCCAGAGTTCCACGTACCAATGAACGTCCTGACTCTTCAAATACTTCACTGGCAACAGTTAGTACCAAGCCCGTACCTCCGCGGGCTCCCACAACAATCACATGACCAGTTCCATCATCCTAACATTAGATTACTAACAATATAACAAAAATTTTACAAATCAAAGAGAATTTGAGAGAACAATCTGATGAAAAAAATTCAAAATCTGCATACACAAGAAGAAAATGAATCAAGTGTTGTATAACACACAACCGTGTAGAGTTAGTGTATTAAAGTGTTCAAGATGAATTTCCACAAAGTTCCTTTTATCACAAGTGGGGTTATATGTAAAAAAGAATGCAAGCAAGCACACATAGTGGTATAATTGATGGAGACAATGGCATTACAAAAAGAAGTTACAAGTAAGGGTGAGTATTTTGGTCGGTTCGATTCTAAACCGAAGTACCGAATAGGCTTTTGGTGACCGGATTTCATAACCAAAACCAAACTGATTTTCTCTAAAAACCGAACTAAACCGAGCCCAAATATTTTGGTTGGGTTGGTTTGATAACTGAAAACGAAATTACATAATAAATTAAAGAAAAATAGGTTTATTTAATTATTTAATAAAAAATATACAATATGTTAGCAACCATGATCATATAAAAATTAATTCTGAACATATATATCATATTAAACATATCAAAATTCACCTTGAAAATATAATAATTTCATGATAATCAACGTAAAAAAATTCTGTCATTTTGATCAATTCATTTCAGTTCGGCTTGTCTACAGCATCACCGAAAACCGAACCAAATTATTTCAAAACCATAATTCTGTTCAGTTATGGTTCAATTTTCAGTTTACAACATATTATGCTCACCCCTAGTTATAAGCAAGTCTATGAGCATACAATGTCACTTTTTAATATGTCCCAAACAAAATATCACAACTTTAAGAAGAAGGTGGAAGGAATATAGGCAACGTACTAGATACCAAGGTACTTCTTTATTCATAGAAAGCATCAAGGCAGAGTCTTGTATCCATGAACCAGCATCATTATGCTTTAAAAAATGCTGCTCGGCCTGAAACACAGTAATACACCTGCATCAATAAGGAATTCAAGAACAGAAGAGACAGAATTAAGGGAGCCACATTATCACACAATCCAAAATGATAGTAAAATTTGTCCCAATGTTCCCCAACAACTCAATCATTAGGGTTTGGTCCTAGCATGGCATCATCTGAGGTGATTTTTGGGGGTCTTTACGGCCTATGCTTTTGGAGAGCTTGTCTAGCAAAATCTATAGCCACCCTGTTTAGCATTAGTGTGCACACCAAAGCTACTACTTTGCCATCATAAAGCGCCTACTTTGTCATCATAATCCGTCAGGAGTTTCACATTTGTCAACAGGCACCTTTATGATAAATCTGTGACACAAAATACAGACAAAGCAAACTGGGAAATTTATAGGCTCATGTCTTTTCTACTACAATTTCATAAGAAAAGAAAAAAAGACAAACATTTCATGTCATTTTATCTTCTATCCACATATACAGAGGTCCAGCAAAGTCACTAACATAGACCATATATAAAGGCAAATAACTTTGGCAAACAAGGACACACATCAGATATACACACATAAGAGAAAAATTGAGCTCCACACAGTGGTGTTAAGAAGGAGCAACACGAAATATTTACCAGTAAAAAAGGATTGACTAAAGATAATATACCATTTCTTCAACGATCACAGCTCTTAACCCACTGTGCTCACATTTGATTGGCGAGTCTGAACCAACTCGCCCGGAAAGCGGAAACAATTAAAGGCAACACTTTAGAACCCGTTTCCAATAGCCACGCTACAAGAACAAACATAATAACAAAATCAAACCCTCTTTTACAAGCATTTCAGTCCAATTTCCAGAAGAAAATTACAAAAACAAACATAATAGCAAAAATCAAACCCTCTTTTACAAGCATTTCAGTCCAATTTCCAAAAGTAAATCACATTTAGACAGAAAAATTAAAACAATCAAACTCAGACAGCCAGTTCAACCTAAATCCTCGCGTTTTTGTATCAGCCCACATTTATAATAAAGAATCGAAATGCCAAAAATCAAACAGCCAACTCAACCTAAATCCTTCAACTGGCCGACGCGGGCAACCGACTTAAGAGCTTCGGCATCCCTGCGAAACAAAGGCGAGCAGCAATCACCAACCCCAACACATATAAACGGCCAAAGGCATATAAACTGGACAAACAGCAGTATTTATAATAAATAAATAAATAAATAAATAAAATGGGGCCATACTTCCCACTGCTCCTCCCAAGCAGGTAGAGCGCCGCGGCACCGACGCAGCAGCCGAACCCTCCCCAAGGAAGCATCACGCATCAAAACCCCTCAACCAAAAAACTGAACGCTTTTTTCACCACCATCGACACCCAACCCCCATTGCAAAAATCTGCACAACCCCCAAAAAAAAAAAAAAACAAACAAACAATCGCGCATCAATTGCCGATCCTTCTTTGGTCGAAAAAATAAACCCAAAGAGGAAGAGTGGGGAAGACGAAAGAATCGCATGGGAGAAGAAGCAAGGCAGCACAGAATGGACAGTACAAATCCCCGAGTGTTCTCTTGGTTTTTGTGGTCGCAGTGCAAGGGTTCTACTTTGGCATCGGTTTTGGTTTTGAGATATCCGGTTTGGTTTTCATATAATAACCCGGGATACTTTGTCTAATTTAGAATTGGATTTTCGTATATATAATCCAAATAACAGAGTTTTATCTACTTTTTTTCATTTTATATCATTTTTTTTATCTTATCTTTTTTTTATTAGGGGTGCCGCCGCTCAGACTCGAACCGAGATGCTCTAGCACTCCTACCTATTCGATGGCGAGATCGTCGGAGAGGTGACAAAAGGTGTGGTATTTTTTAAACAAAGTTAAATTTTAGACAAATAGGTCTGGTGTTTTTTAAATAAAATTAGATTGAATAGACATAAGATGTGATTCGGGTCAGATTTGAATATTGACAAAATGGAAAAAAAATCCAATAGAGCATTGGTGCAAATCAATGTTTATATTTTGAAGGTATGTTCGATTTCAATGCAATGCGCAACATCAAATAAGGTGATTTATCTTAAAAAGTAATACGATAACCTTATTCAGAGCCTCCATATATATGTCTCAAAATTAATGACAATGGTAAACAAATGTACGTAAAAATAGACGGTTTGGGAAAAAGTAAAGAGGGATAGAAGTAATACTTGTGCTGCTTCTATTATATTTATAATAATAGTCAAAAATTATATTTTGTTATGGGTTCTCATGGAATTTAGTTGGTTGAAAGGATCTTGTAATCGAAGAATATTATTTGTTAAAAATTTTGTTATTATTAGTTATGAAAGAAATATTTGCTATTGTTTTGTGAAGTAGTTTATTGAAAGAGAAGGTATATAGGTGTGGAAGTCGTATTTACGTGCAAAGACGTGATCGGCTTGATTAATTGAATATGAACAATGAATACCAAGTCAAACACACTCAAAACTTTATCTCGTCTTGTCAAAATTATATTTTCGAGAACAAATAAACCTAACTCACATAAGTTATATGAGTTCAACTTGTTGTGCCATGCAAAGGATTTTTTTTAATCAAATTTCAAGGGAAATGATTTTGATATAAAGAATTTGAGCTTGCTTATGCTCGATTACTCTCAACCCTAGGTCCTAACTGCCATTTGCCGTCGACGTGATATACTTTGAGGGTATTGCAAATTGATCAAGGAGTAGTCATTAGGAGAGAG
The DNA here is from genome assembly GCA_033002965.1 of Piper betle. Lineage (NCBI taxonomy): Eukaryota > Viridiplantae > Streptophyta > Magnoliopsida > Piperales > Piperaceae > Piper > Piper betle. Next base: position 17,396 of record JAURVB010011729.1, on the reverse strand, counting down.
AACAACATTATCAAGGAATACATATTTTTATATTGCTCAAGATCATAATGGTTGGGGGGAGGTTTTATGGTTTACCCATCACCAAAGAAATGTAAACTCTATTATTATAAAAAAAATGTTATAAATTTAATGCATTCATTTTATACAAAATAATCTAGTCCAAAGTGCAATCAAATAGGTGTAAGTCATCTGTTCAATTTAATGAACCTAAGTCATCTTTCGAAAATTGGTTAACCAAGGTAAAAAATTTTAGTCTATTATCACTTATAAATAATATCTTATCTCGATAGGTATTTGATGTGAGACTAAGTTGATGGATCACACAATCTACCTATCTTAAAAAATTCCATTTTCGAAATTCCTACACTTGGCCTGTTGCTAACCCTAGCTCATGTCCTTCTTTAACCTTAATTGTCATCATATTCTTATCACGATAGAGTATAGAAGTCAAATCAGAAGCAAGTCTTAAACAAACCTGGTAGAAGCTCCGGTTGTGTCTACGCTCCTAGGCGGCGAGCTCTTACTCTGTACATACACATCAAATTAAAAGCAAATGCCCACTTATAATGTATTCACACATTATGACATCACAAGCAGGACTCGCCACATCGGCACCACTACAGTCAGTGAGGATGTATAAGATTGTTGAACCAGTAGAGGCTATGACTGATGTGTATTCCAGCTTCCAGGAACTAGTTTCAGTAGAACCTCCTTGAGTTGAAATTTCGAGGACGAAATTTTTATAAAGGAGGAAGATTGTAAAACCCACGACTCGAGTCAGGGTTTTATATTCAGAACTGGTTGGTTCGACTATTATTTTCGAGTCGAGTCAGTTTCAGAACACGTGTACTGAGCCGACGCCAGTCATGTGTATGAGCTATGAGGGTCATGCGTACCCAAGTATATGATGATAACGTCACGAACACAACAGAATAAAATGAGTTATCAGAATATATGAGAGTATGCCAGTCATTTTTTTATTTTTATATATAGTAGATAGTAGAATTCGTTCTAGGCCGTTTACTGCGTTAGGACGCGTTACGGGTAGTTTGGGTGGGTTGTTAGTCATAGAACATATCATTATAATGTTGTGGTGTTTGTTTGATTTTATGGGATTTTCCCTATTTTTAGGATTTAATATGACTTAGTTATTATTCTTGACTCGAGCCGGAGACAAGTCAAGTCTTATTTACGAGTTTGCCACCAAACACCCCCAACCTTTTCTTCTTGCTCACCCAAACCCTTGCCCCGACACTGCCCCCGTGTAGCGTCGCCGCTGCCGCTGTCGACACCGCCCGACCACTGATCGATACTGCCTAGCCTCGCCACGGCATCGCCATGCTACACCGACTAGACCCGGCCACCATTCGACCTCCACAACGCCGGACGACCGCGATTAGCGTTGCGCCCTCGTCGCCACTACGATTGAGTGGTCGCCTTGATGTCTTCGACCAACCCTTGACCCTTCCCCGACCGGATCGGAGGCCATCGCCGCCCATGCCGGCCGGATCTAGCTACCCATCGCTGCCGGCCCTATTTTAGCCACTTTTTGGCGAGGCGCCACTTCCGCGGACCATGTCAACGCCGTAGACGTGTCGGGCTCGCCGAGCCGGTTCCAATGGTACCCAATATGACCCCTATCTAGCCAGTAGACGTGCCAGTGGTTGTCGCCGGAAAAATGTCAGAAGTTGCCGGAAAACCACTGAAACCTGCCAGAAAATCCGCCAGAACTTGCCAGAAAATCAAATTCGATGGAATTCGCCGGATCTTCTGCGGACCTCATCCAGTCGAACCTGATCGACTACGGTCGTCTTTGAGAGTCGAATTTGAGCTCTGAGATGCGCGACGAAACCATAGCCGTCGCCGATTGCCGATGACGTGAGGTATAATTACCTCTAAATTGATAATTTAAACTTGATGATTGTTAGCACAACATGCTAGGGTTGATTTATGATCTGATTGATAGTGCATGGAGGTTAAGTGATGATGCGATAATTTACATGATGTGATTGATAGTGCATGGAGGATAAGTAATCTAATGAGATAAGTAAATATGAGCATGCTAATCGAGTATGACGTAAAAACACAGTAAAATTGGTATGAATAGGATTAGTTATAATTATTTTCATACTTATGATTATTTGATTGTTGATTAATATTTATTGAGTTTGATGCATCATTTAGTTAGCGGGCATTAGTATTTAGTTTTGATGTGTAGGTACGGAGTAGGAGCTCGCCACCTAGGCGCGATGACACACTTGGAGCTTCTACCAGGTCCGTTTAGGACTCGTCTCTGTTTTACGCTCTTCTATTGTATGTTTATTTTATTATCTGTAGGACGGGTTAAGTGGCGTTTTATCGGATCCCACTTAACTCGGGCCATTTAACCGAACAGTTTTCCGGATTAATAACCCCTCGAGGATGAGATCCCTCGAGGATGATTTCAAAACAAGATCCACCACAAGTTGCCTTCGGGCCTATTATATAAATCCCTACCCAGTCCCATATATATATATATATATATATATATATATATATAGTATATATATAGTATATATATAGTTTTGCGCAGTGAGACGAGAGATGAAGAAACAGACTACACGTACCATGAGCGGATGTCGTGACAGTCAAAGCGGGCTCTAGATTAGTGCCAGCGGACTGTTCCATTCCCGAGGGGTCCTGACAACTCTGCGTTTGAGTTCCTCACACCCGGAGAACGTGGAGGCTTACGGGTACTGTTTAGTACAGTGCATGTCCGGACTTGTGGTTCAAAGGATACTAAAGGCGACTGCCTGAGAGTACTCGGCCTTCGTGCTCCAGGCCAGGAGAAATATGGAGGAAAGGAGAGGGCTTAGGATTTGAGAACTAGAAAATGAAGTAAGAAAATGTCGAGAGCGGCATCAGTAGCAGCAGATCAGTAAGTTCGGGATGCTACCGGGTTTGCAGTCCAGTGGCTCCTTAGTAATGCCCTTCAGCGTGTTCACGTGGAGTATATGATGTTTTCTTTCATATGAGAGTTTGCTCTCATAGCCAGCTTGTTATAGTTAATTTATTTTCCGGACCAGTAATACTTGTTACTGACGTGTTTTTATACTATATGTAGGTAATAATCACGAGTTGGAGGAGCCAGCTTGGACGAAGGAGCACTGTTGTTGCTTACACACATGTCAGTCGATAGAGTGGTTAATATTTTATTTATGATGTTATTATATTGTGAATGTTGTGAAGTGTTAAGACATGATAGGATATGATTAAATGCAATGATATGAAGATGTGACATGATTGGACGGAGGAGCAATGATGTCATTTGCACACATGCCAGTCGATAGAGTAATTAATATTTTTGTTATGATGTTATTATCTTGAGAATGACGTGAAATGCTGAGACATGATATGATGTGATTAATGCTTAAGATATAATGATAGGACGTAATTAAGTGCTAAGAGATGATGAGATGATGTGAACACAAATAGATTGGGCAATGGAAGCATGGTGGGTTGAGACCCAAGTTCTAGAATGAGCTACAGTATGTTAGATTTTATATTTCGTATGAATGAAATTGTTTGATATATGGTTATAGATATATTTGCATATGTATATTTGACAGGGTGGCCCCTAATTGCGTTTTTAGGGGAAACTTTGTCTGTTATATTTTAAAATTTTTATTAATTTTTATCGGGATTGTCTTGGTGTGTAATTTAGTTTGCATGTCATCCAAGAGTATCAAGTTAGGATTCTGTGCATTCACCCATGTATGACGAGTCGTATCTTCATCTTAAGACGCTGAGATTGGATCCGCATGAGTTAGGTTCGGGTTAGCTGACCTGACTGGGGCCTGTAACATGCCGGTTCGGTTCATGAGCGTGAACCGGATTTGGGGGGTTACAGTTTACCTAATTAGTTCCTTAACATTCCTTTTAATACAATTTAATCAAGAATACTCATATTTTTATTTACAATACGATACCTAACACATCAACTCATCAATCCTAAAATGATGTGCTAATAATTATCACCTTTAATAAATAAAATCGGAGTTAATTATATCTTGCATCGTCGGCAATCGGCGATGACTACGGTTTCGTTGCATGGCTTGAGACTCAAATTTGGCACCCGTCAGCATTCAAAGTTCGATCAAGTTTGACTGGATTAATTCGACAAAAGATCCAGCAAATTTTAGTGAATCCGGTTTTCTGGCAGTTTTATGATGGCTTACAAGCGGATTTTCGGCGAGGCAATCGAGGCTATGGGTAGGCACCAGCTTGGCAAGCTCGACCCAACAGTGGTGGCTGTGAGGGTAGCAACGGCAACAATGACCACTGGCGGCGGTGACGAGATGACCAAGGTCAGTTAGCTTGTCCGATCATGCCTTAGCTAGCCTCGACAGTGGCACTGGGTGTGGGGGAAATGATGAGTGAGTCGAGGGGAGGCGTGTAACACCCCAAATCCGGTCCACGCTCGTGAACCGAACCGGCATGTTACAAGCCCCGGTTAGGTCGGCTAACCCGAACCCAACTCGCGCGGATCTAATCTCGGCGTCTTAAGATGAAGATATTACTCGTCATGCATGGATGAATGCACAGAATCCTAACATGATACTACATGGATGACATGCAAACTAAATTACACACCATCACAATCACGATCAAAATCGATGAAAATTCTGAAATAAAACAGACAGAATTTCCCCTAAAAGTGCAATTAGGGTCACCCTGTCAAAATACTATATATAAACATATATGCAAATATGTATCTATATATCACGCAACTTCATTCACACAATTTGATATACTGTTTACTCACTCTAAAGCTTGGGTCTCAACCCACCACGCTCTTGCTGCGCAATCTATTCATGTTTCACATTCTGTCATCGTGTCTTAGCATTCAATCATGTCACATCTTCATATCATTGCATTTAATCATATCCTATCATGTCTTAGCATTTCACAACATTCACAATATAATAGCATCATAAATAAAATATTAACCACTCTATCGACTGACATGTGTGCAAGCGACAACAGTGCTCCTCCGTCCAAGCTGGCTCCTCCAACTCGTGATTATTACCTACATATAGTATAAAAACACGTCAGTAACAAGTGTTACTGGTCCGGAAAATAAAATAACTATAACAAGCTGGCTATGAGAGCAAACTCTCATATGAAAGAAAACATCATATACTCCACGTGAACACTCTGAAGGGCACTACTGAGGAGCCATTAGGCTGCAGACCTGGTAGCATCCCGAACTTACTGATCTACTGCTGCTGATGCCGCTCTCAGGCATTTTCTTACTTCATTCTCTGATCTCAAATCCTAAGCCCTCTCCTTACCTCCATATTTCTCCTGGCCTTGAGCACGAAAGCCGAGTACTCTCAGGCAGTCGCCTTTAGTACCCTTTGAACCACAAGTCTGGACATGCGCTGTACTAAACAGTACCCGTAAACCTCCACATTCTCCGGGTGTGAGGAACTCAAATGCGGAGTTGTCAGGATCCCTCGGGAATGGAACAGTCCGCTGGCACTAATCCAGAGCCCGCTTTGACTGTCACGGCATCCGCTCATGGTACGTGCAGTCGGTTTCTCCATCTCTCGTCTCACTGAAAACGCGAAAACTACATATATATAGGTCTGGGTAGGGATTTATATAATAGGCCCGAAGGCAACTTGTGGTGGATCTTGTTTTCGAAATCATCCTCGAGGGATCTCATCCTGAGGGGTTATTAATCCGAAAATCTGTTCGGCTAGATGGCCCGAGTTAAGTGGGATCCGATAAAACGCCACTTAACCCGTCCTGCAAATAATAAAATAAACATACAATAGAAGAGAGTGCAAAACAGAGACGAGTCCTAAACGGACCTGGTAGAAGCTCCAAGCGTGTCATCGCGCCTAGGCGGCGAGCTCCTACTCCGTACCTACATATCAAAACTAAATACTAACGCCCGCTAACTAAATGATGCATCAAACTCGTCATATAATCAACACACAACATAATAATCATCCATCACAATCAACAATCAAATAATCATAAATGTAAGTAATCCTAACTCATCCTATTCATACCAATTTTATTATGTTTTTCTAACTTATGTCGTGATCCATTATCATGCTCCAGACTCGATCTACCTCATTAGATCACTTAACCTTCATTCTCAATTAATTGCATCATGCAATCATCATTTCATTCATAGTCATACATTTATCCTGACAACTAACCAATTCTAGCATGCTATGCTAACAATCATCATCAATTTTAAATAATCAAATCGGAGGTAATTATACCTCACGTCGTCGGCAATCGGCGATGGCTAGGGTTCCGTCGCGCGTCTCGGAGCTCGAATTTGGCGCTCATCGGCATCCGACGTTCGATCGGGATCGACTGGATGAGCTCTGCAGAAGATCCGGCGAATTCCCGTGAATCCGATTTTTCGGTAGGTTCTGGCGGTTTTCTGGCGGCTTCAGTGGTTTTCCGGCACCTTTCCGGCGGTTTTGCCGGCGGCGTCTACTAGCTGGATAGGGGTCATATTGGGTACCATTGGAACCGGCTCGGCGAGCCCGACGCGTCTACGGCGTCAACATGGTCGGCGGAGGCGGCGGCTCGCCGAAAAATGGCAAAAATAAGGCCGGCGGCGATGGGTAGCTAGATCCGGCCGGCCTGGGCGGCGATGGCCTCCACTCCGGTCGGGGAAGGTCGCCGGGTGGTCGAGGGTGTCGAGGCTACAGCTGGATCGCGGCGGCGACGGTCGCCGGCGGCGCGATCGGCGACGGAAGCACGGCGCAAAGGCGCGGCTTCCTCGCGTCGCGGCGGCCAGATGGTGGCCGAGCCTGGTCGGGGCGGAACGGCGACGCCATGGCGGGGCTAGGCGGCGACGCCCGGTGGCAAGGTGACGACGGCGCCGGCGGTGGCGGCACCAAACAGTGGGGGTGGCTAGGGTTTGGAAGGGGAAAGTGTCGGGGGAGGAGAAGAAATGGTTGGGTGGCAAACTTGTAAATATTACTTGACTCGTCTCCGTCTCGAGTTAAGAATAATAACTAAGTCGTAGAAAATCCTAAAAAATCCAAAAAATCGGGAAAAATCCTAGAAAATCAAACAATCACCGAAACATCATAATGATATGCTCTAGGACTATCAACCCACCCAAACTACCAGTAACGCGTCCTAACGCGGTAAACGGCCTAAAACTAATTCTACGATTCACTATATATAAAAATAAAAAAATAACTAGCATACTCTCATATATTCTGATAACTCATTCTGTTCTGCTGTGTTCATGACGTTATCATCATATACTTGGGTACGCATGACCCTCATAGCTCATACACGCGACTGGCGTCGGCTCAGTACACGTGTTCTGAAATTGACTCGACTCGAAAATAACGGTCGAACCGACCGGTTCTGAATATAAAACCCTGACTCGAATCGTGGGTTTTACAAGGCGTCAACGACATGGCGGCACCAGAGTGGCACAGACAGTAGCGAATCATGTCGGGAGGGGTGGCGCGGTCACATGGCAATCTGGCGTTGTGAAGGCCAAGAGGTAGCGAGGGGCACTTGGGTGGCACAACAATGGTAGGCGGCGGGAGGCGGCGTCAGTGGCAATCACAGGGGTGGCGTCAAGGATTTGGGAAGAAGAGGGTGGGGGTGATGGTTGGGGGTAATTTCATGAATAAAAAACTTTACTCAACTCTGATTTGAGTCAAAAATACTAACTAACTCTGTAAATCCTAAAAAATCAAAAAAATAGGGGAAATCCTATAAAATATAATACACACCATAATATCACAATGACATGCTCTATAACTAATAACCCACCCAAACTGCTCTGTAATGCGACCTAATGTGTTATTCGGTGTACAAATAATTCTACAGTCTAATACTAAAATAAATAAATAAAATCTGGGTGTACTCTCACATATTCTGATAACTCATTCTGCTATTGTTTTACTAACGTTATCATCATATACTTAGGCACACATGACCCTCATGGTTCTTAACATACAACCAGCCTCGGCTTAGTACGCGTGTTCTAAAATTGACTCGATTAAAAATAGCAGTCGAACCGATCGGTTCTGACTATAAAATCCTAGCTCGAGTAATGGGTTTTACATACATCATATAACACACATACATCAATGCACAACTCACACCAAATCATGCATCAATCTCTATCAAATTTCATACACTACGTTGCATTAGATTACAATAGTTACTTAATTTATCTAATTAGTTCCTTAGCATTCATTTTAATACAATTTAATCACACAATTTATATTTTTATTTACAATAAAAGTACTTAACACATCAATCCATCAACCCTAACATGTTATGCTAATAATTATCACCTTTAAGAAATTAAATCGGAGTTAATTATATCTCACGTCATTGGCAATAGGCAACGGTTAGGGTTTGCCGAGCGGCTTGAGACTCTAATTCATCACCCGGTGGCGTCTGAAGTTTGATCGAGTTCAACTAGATGAATTTGGTGGAAGATCCGGCGAATTTTAGCAAATCCGGTTTCCATGCGATTTTTGGCAGTTTTCTGACAATTTTTGGTAGGTTTTGGCGATTTTTTGGTGAATTTTCCGGCGAAGTAATCAAGGCTATGGGTTGGCACCGGTTTGGCAACCTCGACCCAATGGTGGTGGTGGTGGGGGCAACAACTGTAGCGGTGACCGCCGGCGGCAACAATGAGTCAGATCAGTCCTTGGCGGGCTTCGGCGCCGGTGCTGAGTATGGGGGAAAGGCTAGTTAGGTCTAGGAGGCGCCAGAGATAGCGGAGTGGTGCGGATGGTGGCAAATCGATGCTGGGACGAGTGGCATGATCATGCTACTCCCGTGCATCGTGAGATCGTGTGGCAGTTTGGACGACTCAGTGGCAGTCGGCGGGGTCAATTGGTGATGGTGCGGCAACTGTAGGCAATGTCGACAGTGAGGATGGGGTTGCGTCCAGGGTTAGGGAAGGGATGGTGTCATGGTGAAGGTCTCGGGTAATCTCGTAAATAATAATTGACTTGACTCTAACTCGAATCAAAAATAATAACTAACTTGTAATAAATCCTAAAAAAAAAATCTATAAAAAATAAGAAAAAATCTCATAAAATATAATACATACCATAATAATACAATGACATATTCTATAACTAGTAACCCACACAAAGTGCTCTATAATGTGTCCTAATACGTTATTCGACCTAAAAATTCTATGATCAAATACTCCGATAACTCATTTCTCATCATTTTTCTGACGTTATCATTATATATTCAAGCACAATTGACCTTCATTACTCATAACGCACAACTACCCTCAACTCAGCACAGGTTCATAAAACTAACTCAACTTGAACTAACAAATAAATCGACTAATACGCTAATTTAAAATTTTGACTCAAGTCACAGGCTTTACAACTCTGATACCATCTATAGTAACTTAACCCAAAATGTAAACTAATAGACCTAAATCATCTCTAAAAAAGTTATTTTAATTTGTTAAAAGATCTAATATGGTACTACTATTGAACAAACCGAAGTGAGCATACTTTTTTGTTAATACCTGAGAAGGTCGTTAAGACGTATGTCAATCTTAAATTATCTTTAGTCAAAATTGATGTTATGAGGATATCATAATTATTGGATATATATAACTTCTATGAACTTTTTACCCACTAGTAAAAGTATATTCCTCGTGGCATTTTGCCATGGCTTACCTTTGCCAAGAATTCCCTTCGGATTTGCCACGGCAGTGTTGTGACAAAGCCCAAATCTCAATTTATTTCACAGTCAAGGGCTGTGACAAAACGATTAAACGAGTTAATATTCTCAAATCCCCCATCTTTTTGTTTTCAATCGAAATCAAAGAAGTTGGACTAGCTATTATTTATACAGCCACATGCTTTCCTCCCATTTCCCATATATATATATATATATATATATATATTGCTCTCCATAGTCAATACTACAAGCAATTCTAAATTTACCTAGAGAAGGTTTTTAACACCATCTTAATTGTAAGTTTTTCACTAATAAGTTATCTCTAAAAATAACAATAAATCTTTTAACAAACAACATAACTAATTTTTTAACAAATAGCCGGTCCGTCGATTTTTATATGTATTAGATTTTAAAATACAATCTATTTCAAATAATAACAACAAATATTTCTTAAATAAGAAAATTTCTAACAAATAATACTTTAAGATTATAAGATCTTTTCAACCAACCAAATTACAGCTGATTTTATAATAATATATTTTTAAAATATAATTAATTATAACTTAGATAAATAATTCAGATGTTTATGTTGTCATTTACATTTATTTAATTTTTATAAATGTAGTAAATATTTATTTTTATTTTTATTTTCAAAAATATTTTATAATAATCTCTCTACTCAGATCAAATCTTTTCAGTATTCATAAAGCAATAATCCAGACCATGAAATGGGTTTCCTTAGAACTTCAAGTTAAGAAGAAATGGCATCTTATCTGCGAATGGGGGATCGGAATATCTACCAGTAAGTATCTGGGAAGAGACAGAGAGTTTGCAGCATCGGTGTAGTGAATCCCATCCCAGTTCACGGACTCGGTGGTGTCATCGCATCCTCTTGCCGTGACTGTCGTGCCATTTATCACCTTTGTTTGCCCACACGATATTCCACTCATGTAGTTCAATGGCGGTCCTCCCACTGTACAACATGCTTCAATCGGCTGCTCAAAACCTGATCAGTGCAACTTGTTTTACAAAATTAGTCGTGGTGTGCTCAATATATAGCCTCGCACCACAGTTTATATGGGAAGTTTTTGACGCGGCGGGAAGGACTGTGGTAAATACTGTGACAAAATGATTGAAAAGGGCTAATATTCGCAAAACACCTCTCTTTTTTTGATTGAAATCAAGTTGGACTGGCTACTATTTGCATGTCTACAACATAATCTTTATAGTTCATACAGTCGCTTGCTTTCCTCCCGTTTCCCCTTTGCTCCATACTCAATAGTCTATACTACGAGCACGAAAGCAGCAAACTCCACGTACCCATTAACGCAGACTATACCGATGCTGCAAACTCTCGTGTCTCTTCCCAGATACTTACTGGTAGATATGCCAATCCCACATTCGCAGACAAGATGCCATTTCTTCTGAACTTGAAGTTCTAAGAAAACCCATTTCATGTTCTCGATTATTGCTTTGTGAATACTGAAAAGATTTGATCTGAGTAGAGTGAGCTCACAACTGAGAACATGAAATGGGTTTTCTTAGAACTTCAAGTTCAGAAGAAATGGCATCTTGTCTGCGAATGTGGGATCGGCATATCTACCAGTAAGTATCTGGGAAGAGACACGAGAGTTTGCAGCATCGGTGTAGTGAATCCCATCCCAGTTCAGGTACTCGGTGGTGTCATTGCATCCTCTTGCCTGACTGCCGTCCCATTTATCTCCTTCGTTTGCCCACGTGATATTCCACTCACGTAGTTCAATGGCGGCCCCGGCGGCTCTCCCACTCCACAACATGCTTCAATCGGCTGCTCAAAATCTGATCAGTGCAATTTGTTTTACGAAATTAGTCTGATGTTTGAATATATAGCCCCACACAAAGTTTTAAATACTATATGGTATTATGCGGTCCTATCCAATATATCAGTGTACTATCTTCACGGTATGGTATAGTCCTTATCTTTTTAATTTGTATCAAGTTTTTTATATTAAATTTTCACAAAATCCATTTTTTTATAAAAAAATTACGGTATTTAATTTTGTGACAAAATACATCTTTAATATTTAGTTAAATATTTTATTCATAATTTTGAAATTTGGTTCAACACAGATTGATCCAGTTGAACCAAATATACCTTATACTGATTATAATCGGGTCAAATACAGATCCCACAATGGATTTGAATTGGATAGTGATATGATAAATAAAATATGTATAATCTTCGTTTTCGGATCGAATATGGATATAGCCATATGCATACGATTATATTGAATATTATAACCACAACTAACTAATAGCTATGGTAAATCATATAATGTATGTTTCTTACCATGACGAGAGGAGTTCGAGATGACGTCGGATTTGATGGAGAAGGCGTCAATGTAGGTGAAGTTTGCATTGACAAGTTCAGCCCTCCATTTTGTGCAGAGGGCATGGAGTTGGAGGTTGAAGAGCTTGGCGGCTCGGTTGTGGGAGCTAACGCACCCCATCTTGTCTAGCATGGAAGGGTTGGCTCCGAACTTGGCAACATTCTGAGCTAGGCATCACAATGGCCCTGTGTTGCGAATCCAAAACTTCCTTCCCCCTTTTTCATTAGGTTATGAATCAACAAATAGAGTTAAAATTCGTGTTTCATGAAAAGAAAGGGATTCAACCTATCAAAATATAATAAAAATAAAAAATTAAATGAAATTAGTATAATCTATCTCGCCGTTATAAATTTATCTTTAAAATTAGAGTCTATCTCTAAAATATCAAATCATTATTATCTATTGATTATTCAAATGAGAGTGAATTTATATATTTAGAATTTAATTAATTCTAATATAAGTGGTATCTTTGCCTAGTTTGTTATGAAAATTGGGCAATTTAAAGGCAAGACAAGAAAACTTCCAAAAAGGATCCTGCATGTTTGGGATTCGAAGAAAAGTTAGATAACATAGGTCTACTTTAATAGCCTTACCCCTACCCTTCATTTTACAAGAGGATAGTTCTACGACTCAAATCCATGACATTTCTATCTTAAGGTGGCAATTTTTACTCTAGAGTTGTAAATAGTGATCTAACTTACTAATTTACTAACCTTTGCAAAATTAAATGGAATAAAAATAGTGAAGAACTTATTCACCTTATAAAAAAGTTAAAAATTTTAGTTAATTTTATCACACCACTTTCAATATAAATTATTGCCATAAAAGGCTCCATTTTTAAGTATTTACCAAAAGTTTATTTAGTCATTTTATATAGGGTAAAGAGTTTATAAGCCCAGGGTTGAAAATTTTTCTACCCCGAGCTTACATCTAGGCTGCCCGATTACAAGGACAACTAAGATTTATTGTTTTAAAAAAAAACACGTGTTGCCGGCGACACCGTCTCGCCACCGCCGCCCCGCCCAGTTGTTCTACCTCGACCCCACCATGGTTGCCCCCACCCCACTGCGGCAGCGGGGCGGGGTCGGCTGAGGCAGGGTTTAGGTAGAGCGCAGCCGAGCACTAGCGGTGACGGCGGGGCAGGGGCGACCGAGGCAGGGTTGAAGCGGAGTGTGACCGGGTGGGGGCGACCGCAACGGGGTGGGCTGGGTGGGATCTTTGGCCGCGCTGCTCGATCTGGCCCTGTGACCAGATTTGGCCGATGGACGCCCAGCCAAGGCCGCCAGCGGCCGTGTTTTTTTAAAAAATAGATCTAGGCCATCCTTGTAATCGAACGACCCAGATCAAAGGTTAGTTTTCTTTTTTTAAAAAAGAGTTCTGGGATGTCCTTGTAATTGGACGACCAGAGCAGATCCTGGGGTAGAAAAATTTTCTTGCCCCTAGAGGACGGCAGTGCCCCTCTTTTATATATTACTATAAAATTCATCTATAAATAAACTCTAATCTTAAAATTTTTAATTGTCAAAGTCTTGCTTTGACTTTTTATTTACTTTTTACTGTTTGCAATGCTAGTTTAACATATTTTGTATAATTGGAATATTTTATATTTTGTGAGTTTAAAGTTATTTTATATAATTATAATTTTTAACATATTTAATATTGTTGTTTTATCTACATGCTCTTAGGGAAATTGAAAGTCGCACTATGTAAAAAGCTCAAAATTTTGACCAATAAAAATATAACAAAAATAAAAGAAAATAAATCCAATTATTATAGTATATGTTTTTATTTAATTATCATCCATCTTAAAAATCAGAACCCATTTCCAAGAAATTAAATCATTATAATCTATCTCATTATATTCAACATCTTCTTAGTAATATACATAATGGTGAAAATTTAACCGTATATATTAACCATTTTAAGATCAGATGCTTGTTCACTCTATGAATACATGTTTCTTACCTAATTGAACTTAATATCAAATGAGAAATGTGGAGATCACTATTGTATATACCTTGAGCCCCGTTTCGAATTCTACCAAAATGGCTGGGATGGAGGCGATGATTTGATCCTCACTCTTACTGTAAAATGCCCCTGCGAGATCATTCTGCCCTATATCAAACATGTAAAGCCCCTGTTTGAAGTAGTATGCTCTGGGTATATACTTGTCCATCTTCCCCCCTGCATTATACCAACAAAATGATGCCAATCACACAAACCAAATCTGAGTTTGGAGAATCATAGATGGAGTGGCAAATTCACCTATCAGATCGAGAACTTGAGCCTTGAACTGGGCAACCTGGATATTGAAGGAGAATGAAGAGACAGAGGAGAGAGTGGCCGGAGTGATGGTGGATCTTGCTACAGAAAAGTTGCACCCTCTTCTGAAATTCGGCGACCCAACTGACTCCAAGTGAGGATTCAACAAGGGAAGGTCATGGCTTCTATACAAAATGAGGACTCTTCTGATTCAGAACATAGAGTAGTGGAAAGATAGATCCCAGAAAACTATGGATGGAATCTATCCGAAATAATTTAGATTTGAAAATTTGTTGGCTCCTTCCGACGGAGACGCAAGCTTCCCTATCGTTGATGATGGGAGGATCGACGACGTCCCCATCGGCGTCCCATTGGGAGGAGCCAAAACTCACTCTTTAGATTTTCATAATTTGAGTGCGGGTAGGATTATAGTATACAATCGTGTGTAATGGCTCATAGTCTGAGATAAGGTAGAAGGAGAAGTATAGAAAGTAAAACCACATGCGTACTTGAGAAGTCTATAATGAGGCGGCCATCGCAGAACCCCACGGATGGCTTCTTGAAGAAAGTTTGGCAGTTGGGCCGGTCGTGCTGCTCGCCCATGCCGGCCACCAGACAGCCTGTGTCGGAGTTCGAGTCGCCGAAGTTGAAGGCAGCCGGATAGTTGAAGGTGGTGGGGGGAGACGAGCGGAGGAATGAGGAGAGCAGCCATGGCCAAGGAGGGGAGCATATGGTAAGCCGTCACCACCATATGAAACATATGAAACATGATTCAAAACTAATTAGAGATAGAGTCCTATTCTACACGGCGACAGGTAAGAAGAAAATCTGTCTAACTTTGAAAAATCACGGGGTTCAAGTCTTTCTATTGCCGATAATAATAATCTCTATTTTACTTTCTAATCATTTTTCATTTTGTTTTTTAGCCGGTGATTCCAAGTTTTTTGTGTTTATTATTTATTCTATTTTTTCACAAATGGATTGGTCAAAAACCATTATTTATTTTTAAAAATCTTATAATAGATATTATCTACGTTAAAATATAGATAAAACCCACATTATACTTTGGTAAAAATTTCCCACCTCACTTGGGCAAAGCTTGTAATATAATGAGTAGGCGTTTGGTGGGACACTTTGAGGATCCCTTGCAGTCATCAACAAAGTAGAATTCACTCAACAAGATAGTTCCATGTATCAATTAGAGTCTCGTTAAGCGTAAGAACGTTATTACATCTTAAATGACTAAATATTTATTTTATACAGGGTATAGAGAGATAGTTGCGTGGCATTGTTGGTTATTAATTGTTGGTTTTGATAAAGAAAGTTTGATGTGAGATTAATTGTTCGAGTCATTCTCAATCTTGTTATCACTTATTTTTTAAGTTAACTTTTTACCAAACTTGGATCATGCCTTTCATGTTTTAATAAGTGGGTTCCTTGTATTTTAATACATGCTTTGTATAATCTTCATTTCTACATTGATCTTACAACATCCATACAAAACTCTTTACCCTTTTTTTAACTTTCAAGCAACTCTTTTACTTGGAATGGTGTAATGTGTCTGCCACACATCTCTGGTTGTGGTGTGGTTTACAAAGTTTGGTTTTATGTCTACGTCTTTCATTTTAAAGTCACGGGATCAATTCTTGTGTCGTTTTGATGCGGCATACATCATACACGTTTGTTTAATGACTAAACTTGTTCTCTTATGAGACAGACGATCACTTCGCAAGATTCGTATTTTCCAAGGCCAGGTGCAAAGTACTTATTTAATAGGTTTATATCTCTTTAATTGAGGGTGAAGAAAAATCGATTGATCCTTAACAAATGTCGGCCCTACCACTACAAAAAAATTTAGGTTTTCGCTATTAAATAAGCATAAAAAACTATAAAATTTGTCAACATTAGCATGGCTTGCTAGAGAATTTTGTTTTTTTTTTAATGATAACATATAGAGTACAAGGATCATAAAATTTGCCTTTTTAAGACTTCGTTTGAGTCTATTTTTAGATTTTTCAGAAATGCACTATTTTAAAACATATAAATTTTACTTTTATTGTTGCTTTGGAAATTAACATGAAAAATTTAGAGAATTAGGTTGATTTAAAATTTTATACATACATGATTTTTTAGTTTTATTTTTGTCTATGAAGATTTTAGATTGTGGGCCCATTAAAAATACTCTAAATAGACGATGTAGCTCACTTACATGAGACTCTTTTATAAGTATAATAAAAAATACTATAGAAATAGTGTACATGCCTAACAAAAATGAGAATTTGGCGTATATATGTATCTTTAGTAAAGCAGATACAATGTTAAAATTTTTTTCTTGCCCTAAGTTTTGTGGAGAAGAAGGGCGAAAGTTGTACTTTTGGGAACAAAATTAATCTAAGCGGTGTTATTTTTATTTTATAATTAACATATTGTTTAATTTTATAGAAAAGAAATTATCCTCCAAAAGAGAGTACAATAGAGACTTTTGTAGAAGTGCTCATGAACTTGACAGGCTAAAATAAATATTTATAATATTGAAAAAAAGTGTTTTACTGAAGTTAAGAGATCTGAGACGAGATAAACCCTGCTTTTTTTATTTGAGTTGGAGTTAGATATATATTACGTCGAATTAATTTTATTGTGCCCAATATTAAATCAGTTAATTGAGCTTAGATCATAAACAAGTGACAACCCATAAACAACGTGCAATGGCTATTTAAACTTGTATGCAAAAGAAATGTGTAATGTGTATCTGTGATATTTTTAAAGAGCAAGAAAAACTAAAAAGTATAACATTTGGAAACACTTTTGAGTGTCATGCGGGTTCTTACCTATCTACTCTTTTATATATATATATATATATATATATAAAGAGGCGCTAAGGTGCACCCAAGGAAAATTATAATAAGATGGCCTAGATAAAATTTTGAGGTAGAAATAATTTTCCTTGGGTGCACCTCAACGCCTCTTTTATATATATATATATATATATATATATATATATATATATATATATATATATATAAAGCACGAGGTATCTGTGCCGCAACACATGTATTT